>PDHQ01000039.1:110178-216403 GCA_003339415.1 Ophiocordyceps camponoti-saundersi (nom. inval.)
GTGGTGTGTTGTGTTGGTGTGGGGGGGGGGGGGGTGGCGGGGGGGGGGGTTGGGGGGGGGGGGGGGGGGGGGGGGGGGGGGGGGGGGGGGGGGGGGGCAAGGTCCGAGGGAAGGGACCAAGCCGTACGTCACGTGGCAACCTGAGCTTGACGGCTTTACCATCGTGTGAAAGAGCTCTCCCTACCTGGACGCTCTAAGAATATTCACAGGAGGCGATTGCCACGACCCTAGGGATACGTGATGGAACATACAGCGTCACAGTGGAAGGGAGTAGATCATCGTGATGCTTTGTTAGCTGCTTCATCTAGCACAACCACACACACACATGCAGGTATGTATATGCCACCTAGGCTACAGAGCAAGTACGTGAATAAAGCAGGCTGTTGTTTGATCTTTTAGCCTCGCCAGCTCCGTATAGGTATCGGCTGAAAACGACCTCTCCTAGAACCCGGACATCCACGAGCGTCCGAGCCTCTCTTCCTCGTCAGGCCAACCCAGAAAAGCTTCGACCAACAACTCATCAGCCGGGAGCCACCAAAGACGATCGCAGCATAGGTACTGAGTCGACGCAAGACAATTTCCGATGGAATAGCAATGCCTAAGCAGCCAGAGCCTGAATCTTCTCCTCCAATCCCGTCTTATTGGCACCTGTCAAGTCGGCAGATTTCTCGCCATCCTTGAACATGATAAAGGTCGGCATGGCGCGAATTCCGTATTTTTGAGCCACAGACTCTACGTTGTCAACGTCGACGGAGAGGAAAACAATGTCTGAATGTTGCTCTGAAAGCTGGTTAAAGATGGGGCTGATGAACTTGCACGGCCCACACCATTCGGCGTAGAAGTCGACGGCGACCTTGGGATGCTTTTTCAGAAGTTCTTCGAACTCTTGCGCCGTTTTGACATCGGTGACGGTCATATTTGCGAGCGAAGGCGAAATTGATCTCAATCTGATAGTTCTGTGTCAACGAATGGATCGAGAGGCGGTCTGCTATAAACGGAGGATGAGGGCAGAAGGCGGGGCGTCGAGCTCCTTTATATATTGCGCGGTTTTTTATGGAGTTGGTTGCGATGACAAATCGAGCAGGTGGTGGTGGAGCGGTGGTGTGCGGGCACTCAGCCTCCGGGCAGTGCCATCCTTTGTAAATCTCCGCATTCTTCTACTCTATTGCGAAATCGTGACTGCTGTAGTCTATAGAGGTATGTATGAATGTATGTATGTATCTACATACATGTGATGGCATAATGGATGTTGAAGGCTGAAGCTCACGCTGGCGTGACAAGCCGTAGGTTGAATCGGGACAAGGCCGTCACCTACAGCGCCATGCAGCACGACGGATAGGCAACCGCGCAATGCACTCCAGCCGCAGAGTCATTGGGCGGCTTGCGACGCATAGCATGGAACCCGCCCGTAAGCTGCATTGCGAGGCGATGGCGTGTCGTGGCTATGCCTGCCTCTGACGTACATATGTAAATATATTGTATCATTGTATGCTACGTAGGTTGGGACAAAGACAGAAGCATCCAGACTTGAACCCGCCAGGGATATACATCACTCTGCCCCGATACAAATCGTCAGCAAACAGTCGACCAATGAATAATCCTTACTGACTTTTCGGAGCCGTCAGTCTGGCGTCATTTTCCTTATTGTCCTCCCGAGCCTCCTCGACGAGTTTGTCTATTCCCCTCTTCTTAAGCGCAACCTGGAAACTCGAGGTCAGATCTAGACGGCGTAATTTCAGTGCCACGAATGGCTCACATCAAGACACTTGCGATAAACTTGAAACAGTTCGTCGCACTCCTTGCTGTCCTTTTCTCCCCCTCGTAGATACTCTGACGATGGTGAGTCCAAGGGAATGACAAGTCCGTTCCCGTCGAGCCATCTTACTCTCGCTGTACCACTTGAGAAAGCAAGTGTCGTAGCGTCTGCCATATTTACATTAACAGCAGCTTCTTATTAATGCCAGCAGAGGACTCATGGCTCACTCCTTGACTTCGTTACACTCCGGAGCCAGCGAAGCCGACATTGTGAGAAGTTTGGGTTGAGCGACTGGTTCAGGTGCTGCTAAGGTCTAGTAGGTACTACCTATGAAGACGAAACTCCGTACTGTATTCCGCCGCGTCTCGTGATTGGCTGAACAGACAGCCGATACTACCAGCCGATGCTATCCGTACATCTGTATGTACCACATTGTACACGCTGTGCGCGAAAACCTCCCCCATCCTTTCCCTGCATCCTCGCCATCCAACATCTCAGCTCGCGTTATCGCCCATCTCGAACCGGGGCCTGGGCGCGTCGCGTGTCAAGTTGGTCACAGCTACCTCCTTACGTACACGACACACCGTCACGCGTCAAAATGCCGCCCTCGGCCAAAGAACTCGAAACCGCTCTCATCGACGCAACTTGCCATGTATATAAAACAGATCCCGATGCAATCTCGGTCAACAGCGTCCGACGTCACGTTGAGAAAAAGTTTGACTTGGAGGTTGACTTCTTTGCCAGCGACGAGTGGAAGAGTAGGAGCAAGACACTTATCAAGGAATATGTTGTGAGGCATACAGCACATCTCACGTCATCGCTGCGCTGACAGCCCTGCGATCAGGACAAGCTGCTCGACGGCTGGACGCCGAAAAGCCAGGGTCGCCTCAAGCGGCCATCTTCCGAACCCCCGTCTCCTCCAGTCAAGAGACAGAAACGCGCTTCACAGCCGAAGGCCGTGAAGCGCGAAAAGCCAAGCGACCCAAGGCCGAAGCCTAAAACCAAGACGGATGCGGCGCGCTCCAAGTCTAAAGCCGCCGCGACCGATGACGAGGCAGAGGCGCCAAATAGCCCACTTCCAGAGATACGGAAGCGCAAGATCAAGGATGAGTCTGAAGACGATGTAATAGAACGAGACGGTTCAGATCATGGGAAAGAGCCGGACAAGCCGATCAAGTCGCGTCATGAGTCCGACGAAGAGAAAGTTCAAGGGGACGGGGACGCTCCAGATACCTCAAAGGACGAAGAGGCTAAGCCAGCAGTGGACGAAGAGGAAGAGTACTCAGATGTCATAGACGAGCCCCCTAACCCCAAATCTAGAAAGAAGAACAGCAAAGACGCCGCAAAATCGTCGAAACCAGCGCCGAAGAAAGCCTCCACGGACGATGGTCCTGAAGCTGAGATCAAAAAGCTACAATCGCAACTCGTCAAATGTGGTATTCGTAAGCTCTGGCACAATGAGCTCAAGCAGTACGGCCATGACACGCGTGCCAAGGTGCGCCATCTAAAGAAGATGCTGACCGAAATCGGTATGGACGGACGCTTTTCCGAGGCAAAGGCTCGCGAAATTAAAGAAACGCGAGAGCTCATGGCTGAAGCGGAGGCCGCACAGCAGATGAACCAGCTTTGGGGTCTAAGCAGTGCCGGACGGGCGAGCCGAAGCAAAAGCAAGTCTACCAAGGTGGAGGAGAGCGAAACTGTCGCCGCCGACGGAGAGAGCGACGATGACGACGGAGGAGGCAACTCGTTTGCGGCGAGAAGGAGGAGGGCGCAGGCTGACCTGGCATTTCTGGGTGACGACAGTGACTCTGAGTAGAGAAGATGACGGATATTGGAGTGGTATGTTTAGTGGTAGAGGGGTTTTGTGGGAGTGAGTGTGTTATTTTACATGCTGGAAGACTGTAGTGGTAGGCTGTAGCTACCTACCTATGTAGGTACCTAGCTGGAAGAAGTGAGCTGTCACTGATCAGTGATGGGGTAAAGCAAGCCTGATTGATGTCTGCCGCGAACTATCCATATAAGCGCCCCATGTTCGCGTGTGTTGATAATCACCGTCTTTCCCATACCTACATCTTGGTATCTGGGGAGGAGACCAAACAGCTGGCCGTCATAAGCACGTCCGTCATGCTACACAACGCGCACACCCGGGGTCGAGTTATTGTTATGACTTATGACATGCCAGCGGGCCCCCACTAGCGTCTACCGGGTAGCGGAGTTTATTATCTCCTGCGATGAATAGGTAATAGACAGCGAACGACAAGCACAACTATCCGCACGGCTGTCTGAGTTAACACATACATACATACATTCATTCGACCGCTTTCCTGCCTGTTCATTCCTCTTCGTTGCGTCGAGATTCTCTGATCAAGTGCAGCAATCAAGCGAAACGCTCTCACTTCCCCGCCCGCCAAAGACATTCACCCATCCACACACGGTGGAGACGAACCGCCGCTCGAGGAGCTTACCAGGCACCATCTAGTCACGCTCGGAGGAGGAGGTCGCAGTCTAAACGATTTCACGCCTTTCTCTGGGTGGCTTCGGCCTCTCCTGAAATCACTTGTCTATTCCATCGTCCAAAATAAGTCGATATAGCCAGCCATGGCAGATGCCGACGCACCCATCGTCACGACCCCCAAACGCAAGCGCAGCCAACAGCAACAACAGCCACCCAGCACTCCCGTCAAGTTTTCCTTTGATCCTCTCAAGACAGATTCTCCAGATGATGGTAGCCGTAGCCCGCGCTCGTGCGTGGCCCATCGCTTTCGCGGCCTAGCTCTCAGCAGCGGCGAGCCAGACGACGAGGCGGCTTCCCTTTCCGACCCGACACGCAAGCGCAGGAGATGCGGAGACGAACCTCTGGCCGGAGGCTGCGGCTTTGGCTTCACTGCTTCCTTCTGCCCAGATGTCACCGTTGCCTCCAACGAGCTTGAGAGCCAGCCTGCGCACCCGAGGCCTCCGCGGAGGAGACGCGCCGGCACACCTCCGCTACGAATGAAGAGTTCACCCACCGCACAGCAGGTCGCATCCCAGCTGGAGGTCGTCGATCCTGTACGCGCAGCCCTTACGTGGCACGAGGACGAGATTACCGTTTATGACCCGCACGACGCCGACGATGACGGCATCGGCGTCAACGGCGTCGGCTTCAAGCCTACGCCCGCAATGGCTCATGCTCGCATCATGAAGAGACGGCAGCAGATGGCCGACTATCGCCGCCGCGAGGAGAGCGAGGCTAGGGCTAGGCGTAGCCAGAGACGTCGCGGCGAGGTTGCCGTTGCTGCCGTAGCAGCCGCCGCCGCCGCCTCCCGATCAATGTCCGACAAGTCAGCAGCGAGAAAAGTGCGCTTCATGGAAACCGAGAGCCAGAACGTTGCCGTTACCACGGTCTGACGAGACAAAGTAAAGACGAGACGTATTATCATGGATGAAACGACTATACGAAGCGAGGGTTTTCATTTGATGGGGGGCGTCTTCTCAGTTTTGATCTAGGCCATTCTGCATAATGGCATCAATTACTTTCTGTGTTTCCTTGTCTTGGCCTTATCTCCGTTTGGTTGCCAGTTCTCGGCGACTTTCGAGCGGTAGTCATGGTTGAAAGTTTTATTTTGTTGGTGTTGTCGACGCTTCCTCCTGGTTGATGAATAGGGCATTTACCCTTGGTGCTAGTTCCGGCACGTTTTGTAATGCAGCTCTATATCAGGGTAGGGCAAAGTCTAGTCAAGCATCTGAAGCGGCTTCGTCTTGTTTGTTGAGAGCTCACCGCTACCAGACTTTGTACCACGGTTTCTGCGACTGAAGGTTCTCCTCTTCTAGTCTGAGCTGCGTCGCTCTCTCTTCAGCCGCCTTACGCGCCTTTTCTCTCCTGTCCTCGTTGACGATCTCGATGCGGCGCATCATGCTACGCCGCTGGGCGCGTCTCCGAAACTGACAATATTCGTACGACGCGGCGCTACCGACGACGAAGATGCCGACGGCCCAATTAGCCGCCTTGGGGACGTTTCCTGCGAGAAACGGATTGGCCTCAAACCCATTAATGTTCAGGAAAACGACAAACCTTGCAGAAGAAACTTGAGCCCGCCGAAGCCGGCTCCGGCGGCGATGCCGGTGAGCAGGCCTTCTCGGGCGCACGGCTTTTTAGCTACCTGGAGGAAGTCTTCTTTGGTGATTGTAGCGACGGCGTCGGAAATGGTCGGCGGCCGGGCTTCCGGTGGGGATGCCGGATCGATGCCAGGTTGGGGCTTTGGCCAGCTTTGAAGCGTCGTATGATCTGGCTTATCTTTGTCCATAGTGAGGCGCCTCTGCTGCATGCATTGGGCCTCACGATGTGAAGGTTGGCTTGGCGTGTAGAGTCGACACAGATTTGCTTGATGCCGGGAGGGTTCACACTGAGGTGCAGGGTAGCTCTCTTCACTCCGCGTTTGAGCCCGGTCGCTTCGGTCATGACTGCTTTTCAACGCTTACTCGTCCACACCGCGTGGCTCTTAAGGAGATTCTAGAAGATCTAACGAGCAGATGAAAGAGCAAGTGTAATAACCTTGAAAAGGATAAATGCCCATCAACTGAATCGAAGGCCTGAAAACAAGGTACTAAGTAGGTAGTCGAAAATCGCTTAAGGAACAAGTTGGATCCTGAGCAGATATGCACAGTCGAGCCTATTTCTACGGTAGCTGGATACCTACTGTATGATACCTTTTGTTGTAGTCACTATGATCAGAGTTTATTGACTCTCGAATTCAGCAAACATGAGCAGGCTGAAGAAGTAGAGGACGGACTCGGCTTTCTGTCCCATACTCTGGCCACGTCAATACGTAGTTGTCCGCTGGCCAAGTTATGTGCACGCTACCCTTCAGTGATTATCACAGAAGCAGTTTACCAATGTAAGCTCATGTTTCAAGAGCACTATGATTCACAAATTTGATAGCCATCTTCCCAGATTTTCACTCTTCTCTCCAAAGTCTTCACAATTTGATTCCTCTGCGGCAAAGCAAGCAGTGAAGTCGGTTTAAACAGGCGATGACTAATATGGATCATATGACTCCGAAGGTTGCGGCAGTTAGTATGTAGCGGCCTGTTCCGGGCGAATCTTAGCAGAATGAACCTCATGGCCAATTAAAATCCAGGCGCGAAATTGGATCGCGTTAAGACGCGTCTGCACTTTAAGCACCTCAGGGCAAATCACACACCACGTCACGAGAGTGTCATTGCGTCGTCTCAAGCCTGTTTTCTCCTCAAGTCATTGACGCTTTCGACTGAAGCTTTGGAACTAATCGCATATAGTCTCCTGAAGACGGCTTCAACCGACTGTTGTCGAGTTCCAGATCGTCAGCCCCATGACAGCAAAACACTCGACCAAGCCCTGCCGTACCAAAGAGCTTCGGGGCTCCTCCTGAAGCATGCCAAACACAAGACTTCGACAACCGCAAAAGGGAATCCGCCGCGGCGGCAAGTCGGCCTACCATGGCGGCGGTCGAACCTTCGCCGCTTCGTCCCGGGCCGAAGGCACCTCGGCTGATGAGAAGTGGGAGCGCACGCGGCTGGCCAACATAATCGACGAGAACATGGGCTTTACCCGTTACGAAAGCGGAAAACGCAAAGACGGCTGGCTCGTCAGCGTGCAGCCTACGTCGATCCATGATGAACGAATACCCGGAGGCCGAGCTGCCCTCGACTGTTATTTCATCGAGGCCGATGGATCGACTTTCAAGGCAACGATCGAATACGAGCCCTACTTTCTGATTGCTGCCAAAAAGGGTCGCGAGTCCGAAGTCGAAGAATGGGTGAAGCGCGTCCCTGGTGGCGGCGTGGTCAAGACCATCCGCAGGGTCGAGAGGGACGACCTGAAGATGCCCAACCATCTACTGGGCCATCGTCGGACTTTCTTAGAGCTTCGGTTTGCCAACGTGAGCGATCTGATGGCGGCCAAGAGAGACATCATGCCGGTGGCGGAGAAGAATAAGAAGAACATGGACGCAATGGACACATACGCCGAAGTTGTCATGGCGAACGGTGACTTTGATCTTTTTGATGACGATTTACGAGACGATGATCGAGGCGCTGCCAAAACCTTCAAAGACGCAAGCGACTTCATTGTTGATATGCGCGAGTATGACGTGCCTTACCATGTCAGAGTCATGATCGATCTCGGTAAGCCGCTGGCCGTTTCGTTGCCTCTGCTCGTCTGAACACTGACATGGTATTGGCGCAGATATAAGAGTCGGCAAGTGGTACTTTGTCGAGGCCAAGCACGGCGTCACGAGAGTCTGGGTAAACGAAGAGCGCTCGTTACCTGCCGATCCAGTCGTCCTAGCATTCGATATCGAAACAACCAAGCTCCCTCTCAAATTTCCGGACTCCTCCGTGGACCAGATCATGATGATCTCTTACATGATCGATGGCCAGGGCTTCCTCATCACCAACCGGGAGATCATTTCCGAAGACATTGGCGACTTCGACTACACGCCAAAGCCAGAGTATCCCGGCACGTTCCTCGTCTTCAACGAACCAAACGAAAAGGCACTGATTGAGCGCTTCTTCCTCCACATCAAAGAAGCCCGTCCCACCGTCATCGCCACATACAACGGTGATTTCTTCGACTGGCCCTACGTCGAGGCCCGAGCTAGCATCAACGGAATCGACATGTACCAAGAGATCGGCTGGCGGAAAGACGGCGAAGACCAGTTCAAGTGTGACTACGGCGTTCACATGGACTGCTTCCACTGGGTCAACCGAGACTCGTATCTGCCTCAGGGATCGCGGGGCTTGAAAGCCGTCACCGTGGCCAAGCTCGGCTACGATCCGGACGAGCTGGATCCGGAGCTGATGACTCCTTACGCCAGCGAACGGCCACAAACACTAGCCGAGTACTCGGTGTCGGATGCCGTGGCTACGTATTACCTTTACATGAAATACGTCCATCCCTTCATCTTCTCCCTTTGCACCATCCTGCCGCTCGGGGGCGACGACACGCTGCGAAAGGGGACTGGAACGCTCTGCGAGATGCTGCTGATGGTGCAGGCGTACCAGAAGGAGATTGTCCTGCCCAACAAGCATCAGTCCCCCAAGGAGGCCTTTTGGGAAGGTCATCTACTCGACTCGGAGACGTACGTGGGCGGCCACGTCGAGAGTATCGAGGCCGGTGTGTTTCGATCCGACATTCCGGTTGATTTCGCCGTCGATCCGGACGCTATCGACGAGCTGTTGCGGGACCTGGACGCGGCTCTCAAGTTCGTCGTGACAGTGGAGGAGAAGAAGTCGATGGACGACGTGGAGAACTACGACCAAGTTCGACAACAGATCGTCGACAAGCTCGTGAAGCTCAAAGAGACGCCAAACCGTCACGAGCAGCCGCTCATCTACCATTTGGATGTGGCATCCATGTATCCGAATATCATGACCACCAATCGGCTGCAGCCGGATTCTATGATTTCAGAGTCCGACTGCGCCGCCTGTGACTTTAATCGACCGGGAAAGACATGCGACAGGCGAATGCCGTGGGCCTGGAGAGGGGAGTATCTGCCGGCCAAGCGTGACGAGTACAAGATGATACGTAACGCGCTGGAAAACGAAAAGTTCCCCAGCAAAACACCACACGGGCCGACGCGGACATTTACAGATCTCAGCGCGGACGAGCAGGCGGCCCTGATTCGCAAGCGGCTGCAACTCTACTCGCAAAAGGTCTATCACAAGATCCACGACTCGACTACCATCGTCCGTGAGGCCATCATCTGCCAGCGTGAGAATCCTTTCTACATCAACACGGTCCGCGACTTTCGAGATCGGCGGTATGACTACAAGGGCAAAGCCAAGGTCTGGAAGGGTAAGGCAGACGAGCTCAAGACGTCGGGTGCGTCGGCAGGTGACGTCGACGCGGCCAAGAAGATGATCATTGTGTACGATTCGCTGCAGCTCGCCCACAAAGTCATCCTGAACTCCTTTTACGGCTACGTCATGAGAAAGGGGTCGCGATGGTACTCCATGGAGATGGCGGGCGTCACCTGTTTGACGGGAGCCCATATCATCCAGATGGCGCGCCAGCTGGTTGAGCGCCTGGGAAGGCCTCTCGAGCTCGACACAGACGGAATCTGGTGTATGCTGCCGGCCACTTTTCCGGAGAACTTCGCGTTCAAGCTCAAGAACGGGAAGAAGGTCAATATATCGTACCCCTGCGTGATGCTGAATCACCTGGTTCACGACCGCTTCACCAACCACCAGTACCAGACGCTTGTCGACGCCAAGACGTTCAGGTACGAAACGCACAGCGACAACTCCATCTTCTTCGAGGTTGACGGGCCGTACAAGGCCATGATTCTGCCGACTTCCAAGGAGGAGGACAAGAACTTGAAGAAGCGATATGCCGTCTTCAACCACGACGGTAGTCTGGCCGAGCTCAAGGGCTTCGAGGTGAAGCGGCGCGGCGAGCTCAAGCTCATCAAGATCTTTCAGCAGCAGATCTTTAGTTTCTTCCTTGAGGGTCGGGACCTGGCCGAGTGCTATGCCGCCGTGGCAAAGGTGGCCAACCGCTGGCTGGACGTGCTGGACGGTAAAGGTTCGACCCTGGCCGACGAGGAGCTGATGGAGCTCATTTCGGAGAACCGGAGCATGTCAAAGACGCTAGAAGAGTACGGAACACAGAAGTCGACGAGCATCACGACGGCCCGCCGCTTGGCCGACTTCTTGGGCCAGCAGATGGTCAAGGACAAGGGGCTCAACTGCAAGTTCATTATCTGCGCCAAGCCGCGGAACGCGCCCGTCACCGAAAGAGCCGTTCCTGTCGCCATCTTCTCGGCCGACGAGACAGTCAAGCGTACGTTCTTGAGGAAGTGGCTCAAGGAAGAGCCCGTAGATACGGACCCGCGAGCTCTCCTCGACTGGGACTACTACGCGGAACGTCTGGGGTCCGTCATCCAGAAGCTCATCACGATACCGGCGGCGCTGCAGAAAATCAAGAATCCTGTTCCGAGGGTGCCGCACCCGGACTGGCTACAGAGGCGGATCAAGACTAAAGACGATAAGATGAAGCAGAAGAAGCTCACGGATTTGTTCGGCAAGGCGGGACTCTTCCTTGACAGCGGACCTCGACTCGATGACATGGAGGACTTTGGAGAGAAGCTGCTTCGGCCCAAACCGGTGAGTGAGGTCGTGGCATCGATACAGCCGCCGTCGACGGTACAAAAGCGCAAGTTGGCGGATGAGAATACGACAGAGGAGGAGGCTCTGCCCAAAGAGGTGCCCGATCCGTCGGAGGACTACGCGGCGTTCCTGGCATACGAAAAGAAGAAGTGGAAGCTGCAGAAGCAGAGACGAACTCACAGAAGGAAACTGTTCGGCGAGAGAAAGAAGACGACGAACAGCAACATCCAACAGACTTTCAGGAAGCAGGCTCACGAGACGTTATTGAAGCCGTGGCAGCTGCTTCACCTCAAGGAGACCGATAGTCCCGGCATAGTGACGGCTCATGTCCTGATAGAGGGCAGGATGCACAGGTTAAGCGTCAAAGTGCCTCGACAGGTGTTCCTCAACGTGAAGAGTAAGGATCTTCCGGACGTGGAGATAAAGGGATGCGAAGTAGAGCAGGTCTACTACACACTTCCCAACGGTCACCCATCGACCTACCTGTTCAAGCTCACGGTTGCCGAGGACGTCTACCTAGCCGAAGCCGACAAGTTCGGTCAGCTCTTCGACCACGCCAGCGTCGAGGGCGTCTATGAGAGACAAGTCCCGCTGAGCATGCGAGCCGTGCTGAAGCTGGGCAACGTCTGCGCCATCGACGAGCAGAGGGAGGGCGTCTTGGGTACGGGGCTGGAGACGGGCTTTGAACTGGCCGGCCTCAAGCGCCCCACGACGACGAAACAGACGTATCTGGAGTCATCGTCAGCCATGGCGTACATCTATCTATCACACATCACCGCGGGCGAGCGTCAAATTTTCGGCATCTTCTCCAGCGCGGCCGAAATGGCTCACGTCGTCATTCTTCAACCCAGCCGCGAAGCAGCAGGACAAGATCTGCCGAGCATAGGCAAGATATACGACGAGATGCTAGCCCGGCGAGCAGAGGAAGCGGAGGGCACAAACTGGCAAGATTGCTTCCGCTATCAAGACAAGCTTCGCTTCAAGACGATGCAGACGACGACTCGACGGAAAGCCCATCTCGAGATCAGCGACCTCGTCAAGAAGATGCGCAAGGAGGAAGCCCGCCCGATGATGCTGGTGGTCCAATCTCCACAGAGAGACCTGCTCGTCCACGACGTTCCCGTTCTGGCTGATTTTCCCCTCCTTTCTCTCAGGTACGACGCCTCGGACGGATCCCTGCCTCCGTTGGGATGGCAGACGGTGGCAGCTCGTAGACTCGTCAGTCACTATCTAGGACTCGGCTCCTGGATCCTTCATCTCACGGCCCTGGCTCGCTACGGCGACGTCCCCGTCTGTAACCTCGAGCGAGACGACGCCCGTTTCCTCATCGACGTCGCCTACGCTCGTAGGTTACAGGCCAACGGCGTCGTGCTGTGGTGGTCGCCCGGCCCGCGTCCTGACCACGCCGGTCACGAGAAGGATGGAAGCCTGTTGCAGCTGTTGGATCAGGTCAAAATGCCTGCCGTCAACGTCCCCGGAAGCTTCTCCTCCGTCTGTATAGACGTCGAAGTGCGCAACCTCGCCATCAACACGATCCTCACGTCTTCTCTCATCAACGAGCTCGAGGGAGGCGACGGTGCAGACGGAAGCAGCTTCGACGTCCTGACATCCGACCAGGCCTTCTCCTCCGCCGCCGTCCTCGTCCTCCGAGAGATGGTCAAGGCCTGGTGGGCCGAAGCCTGTCAAGGCAGCACCATGGCCGACGTCCTAGTGCAGCATCTGGTACGATGGGTCGAGAGTCCCGACTCGTTCCTCTACGACGGTGCGCTTCATCGCCACGTCCAGATGATGTCTCGCAAAGCTCTTCAGCAGCTCATGGCCGACTTCCGACGCGTCGGGTCAAACGTCGTCTTCGCCAGCGCCAACAGACTGATGCTTCAGACGACAAAGGCCGAGGTCGGAACCGCCTTCGCGTACAGCCAGTACATCATCAAGTCCATCAAGAGCAAGCCGCTCTTCAACTTCATCGACCTCGAAATCAAAGAGTACTGGGACTATCTGGTCTGGTACGACGAGTTCAACTACGGCGGAAAGGCCTGTGCAGAGGTGATGGAGGCAGAAGAAGGGCAGCAGAAGTTGGAGACGGTCATGCACTGGCAGATGGCTACCTTTTTGCCTGAGATACTACGGCCTGTCTTTGAGGAGACGACGACGGCCTTTATCGAACGGATGCATGGCCTGAAGCGCTACGACGACGACGACGACGACGACGACGACGAAAGCCATCGTCATAACCCTGTTCCGCGTACCACGCAGCTGCCGAAGAAGAAGAAGAGAGGTCAAGACGACGCAGACGACAACCGACAGGTGCTGGGCAAGCCGCTAGAGAAGTCCATCCGCAAGGCCCTGGCGGCCGTTGTGTCAAGACAACAGCGCGAGCTGCTGCACCCGGAGCTGGCCGGCGACTATAGCTTTCCGAAACTGCCAGGCTCCCATCTGGAACCGAGCAGGCCGGCGCTGGAACTCATCAAGACGGTGATGCAGGTACTCTCGCTCGAGCGAAGCGCCACGACGGAAGCCCGCCGCCTGCGAAGGGACATGCTCTCCCTCGTCGACGTGCGCGAGTTCTCCCGAGAGGGAACATTTACCAACCCGTCGACGAGCCTGAAGCTGTCACAGGTATCATGTGACAGCTGCACTCTCGCGCGGGATCTCGACTTCTGCCGCGACGAGGTCCTGCTACAGCTCGGACCCTGGCGATGCCCGTTATGCGACGCCGCCTACGACCGTGTTGCCCTCGAGGAGAGGCTCGTGGCCGACTTGTACGCCCGAGCCGTCGAATGGGCCGTCCAGGACGTCGCCTGCGACCGGTGCCGCGCCTTGCGGGTGAATGACCTCATGGAGCATTGTCCCTGTGGGGGGGAATGGAAGGAAGTGTTCGTCAGGGCGGACGCTGTCAAGACGGCTGAAATTATGAAGAAGGTGGCCGACTATTACGGCTTGAGGATGCTGGCCGCTGCCGTGGACGAGGTTTGTGCCGGCCTGTAAAGGTAAACGGGGGTTTTTGAGCCAGGGATGATGATCATGTAAGGAGAACCGGTGTTCAGGTGTTGTCGTTTCGTTTGATATGATAGGTATATATCACGCTGAACAAGATGAGCTGTTCGGTCGATTCCAGATGGGAGAGAATGAGGGAAAAAAGGGGGTAGACAGGGGCGGAGGAACCCACTTGCATCAGAGACCATCAGCCAGCCATTCCTCCGCGGGCCATCTTCCTGGCACGACCGTCTCGTCGGTTGTGATTCGCACGCGAGGCCTTGTTCGCCTCCTTCCTCCGCCGCGCCGCCTCCGTGTCCCTCTCCTCCGTCGGTCCGGCCTGGCCCCGGCCCCGGCCCCGACCACGTCCCCTGGACGCCCGTCCACCGCGCCCGGCCCCGTCGGTGTCGGCGTCGCTGTTTTCGGTCCCCGAGCCGGCCCTCCATGCAGTACGCTCCAGCTGTGTCTGCTGTCCAGCAAAGGCGTACTTGGCCTGCAGCCGCTTCATCTGTTGCGGATTCCTCGTCAACATGGTAGCCCAGCCCTCTATGGCCTCGTCCGTCATGCCCGTCTCCTCTCGCAGCTTGGTTCTCGTCGCTGCTCTTCTCGTGGCGGCGTCTTTCGCAAACGTCTTGTCGTCCATTGTGTAGGCGCGGAAAAGGAGCTCCTCGTTGCTGTCGTTGACACCATCGGCTTCTTGGTTTGTCGAATCTACTGTGCCGCCGACATCGACAGCGTCGTATGTGTCGTCGCGCTCATCGTCGTCCGAGTCGAAAGCTGCCAGTGCTGAAAGGATGGCTGCTTTGCTCGGCGCCGTCGACTTGTCCCGCAAAACGTCGTCTGCCGTCCTGTCCAGCCGTTTTCCAAAGGATATTTTGGACGTGTCGGCGGCCAGGCGGTCCAACTCGTCGTCGTCGAATACATTGCGCCGTTTGGGTAATTGAGACGATGTCATAGACGGTGCCTGATGTGGAAAGGACGCTTGTTCGTGGCGTCTTCTTTGGCAGATTAGCGAGACGTGTGGCAAGAGAACAGCTCTTTAACTTACAATAATTCACTTCGGTCCGCGCTGGCGAGATGAGCTGGCAGCGACTCGCTCAGAAGACTCGCGACAACCTGCTCGACATCTTGATCATATTCATCGAGACATCTGGAAACGAAACCGGCTCCCATTTCGGGAAACAAGTCTTGAATCTGTGTTATCTTGCTCATCTGGTCGAGTAGCAACTCCGCCTCATCGTCTTGCCCCGTCGCTCGGCCTTTGCCCTTGTCTGGCCTTGTCTTGACGCGGCGTTTTGGGCGAGTCATGGGACCTTTCCTGAAGGGCTCCAGATCTGTGATTCTTTTTGTTAGAAGTTGCTGACTGGCGCCCGAGTTGGCGACCGCCCGTAGTAACGTCCGCAGCAGCGGCGTCGCCGTGACGAGCTCAGCCACCAGCGAATCGTTGACGTTGAGGGGCCCTTGCTTGTGGGCGTCGGCGGCGCTCTTCAAAGCAAAGAGTTGATCGCCCAGCATGGCCCATTTCGGTGGCCGGGCCTCAGACACACCCACCAAACACAGATAGGTGGTTGCGATAATGACCTTGCGTAGAGGCGGGTTCATCACCCGAAAGCAAGAAACAAGGCCATCGAAAAAGTCTGATCCGGCGAGAAGAAAGGCGGAAGCATGGGAAGAAACGTGCAGTAAAGGGTTGATATCGACGAGTCGCGACTGGACGAGCTTCAGGTCACCCCGTATACCGGCAGTGAGGTGCGGGAGCAGGAGCTTCTTCAGTGAGGCGAGAGACGATTCGAGGACAGCAGGTTGTGAATCAAAGAGCTGGGCAATGATAGGCTGCACATGATTCCTCGGGTACAGTCTCGCTAGGTGGGAGAGAAAGAAACAGTCGAGTAAGATAGCGGGCGGCGAAAGAGTAAGGAGTCGAGACGTGAGCTGGAAGACAGGCTTTAAAAGCGGTGAGGCGAGAGACGGTGCGAAAGGCGCCTCGCGAACGAAAGAAGTAACAAATACGGCAACCGAAGCCTCATCCGAGGCCGCTGCCACAAAATCCTCATCCGAGAGGTTCATATAAGCTCCAACAAGCACGCTCCATGCCTCGACGAGGGCTTCTCCGTCGACGTCCGCCAGCCACGAAGCTTCGGGAAACGGTGCCAGAGGGGGAAGCGACATCGTCTTTGCCGGAGCCATCTTATAGCAGGGCGATTGAAGGATCCCCAGTACGTCACGAGCTGCCTGTCATGTTGTTTGTCGCCAGCTTGGAGAGCTTCTTACTTCTTAAGCTCTCGATGAATCATATTCATACCTACTCGCACATGCTGTTGGACGTTCTCCCAGGGAGCGACTCGTTACGTCATCAATAATATCTCACCAATCAAAACGTCCGCGTTATCTCCACCGCCTTAAACCCTTGAATCCCACTGATTTTCTACACCGAAAATCCCAAAAATAGCGATCCAAATTCACCAAATCTACGTGCCTTCATCACTTTGCCGAATCGCCTTCGTTCCCGCGCGTTCGAGTCGTGAAGGACACTGTCCAGTAACCAAGTCGAAATGTCGTACCAAAAACCCGACAAGGACCACAGCGAGGCTCCCGTATGATTCATGCCCTTGACACTGCTTTTGGCGCACACGAAAAAAAGGGAATCAGAAAGAGAGAAAATGCTAATGAAGACCAAACCATCCTACAGAAGAGCCACAAGATTCGCATCACCCTGACGTCCCGAAAAGTCAATATCCTCGAAAAGGTCTGCGCAGAGATCAATGAGCGAGCCAAGGGCAAGGACCTACGCGTCAAGGGTCCCGTCCGCCTGCCCACGCAGTGCCTCAAGATCACGACGCGAAAGACGCCTTGCGGTGAAGGTTCCAAGACATGGGATTGCTATGAGATGCGTATTCACAAGCGTCTCATCGAGTGCGTCTCCTTGAAGAATGAAAACTACATAGTCTTGATCCTGTGGCTTACTTTTTCTGCAGCCTGAATGCCCCTACCGAGGTGGTCAAGCAGATCATCGTCAACATCGATGCCGGTGTCGAGGTTGAAGTCACCATCGCTGCCTGAGAGGGGGCTGTGGCCTGTGGCAGAGGCTCGGTTGACATGAGCTGCAAAAGTGGGGGAATGATCTGGCCCATGGCGGGATACTCCAATTTTCTCCCGGTGAATGTGGTATATCTAGATTTACTCAGCCTCAAGCCAAGTCTCACCGACAAGTTGACGCTTTTTGTTGTCAACAACTCAAATCACAACGGCTTCCCACTGTTGCCCCGTCCAACTCATCTTGTACAACAAGTCCCAACATTGAAAAGTGGCCGACGACCGAGTACCAAGCCCGTGAACTGCGGTAGTCTCAGACGGCGCACTCAGTGCCTGATCTAGAGCTTATCAAAGGGACGCTCTCCATTTTTTAGTATCCCCGCGGCTCCTCGGAACCTCAAAAGTCCCACAGCGTACACTCCCTAGGGGGCGGCAGCTCTGGCATGATGCCATCCGCAAAGGTCCCCGTTTCCGCAAAAGACTCCCACTGGGCCTTGGATTTCTCGTCATACTGCTCCGGCGGAAGGTCCGTGTCTTTGGCATACGCCGGCGGCCCATCGGGATACCAGATGCGCGTCCAGGTGCCGTCGAAGCCACGGGTGCCGGGAACACCTTCCTTGTACATAACAGGCTTCCCTCTGAACGTCGTCAGCCTACCGTTCGCATCCTTGGAGCAGTAGCTGCTGAGAGGCGGATGCGATTTCGTGCTGCCCGGAGGATAGGGGCCGGATGTCGCTCTTTCGGATGGTTGTCGTGGTTGTTGCTGCGCCGCCGGGGCCCCGAACGGGCTCGGTTGCTGCGCAAAGGTATTGCTGGTCACGGGCTGGCCAAAGGCGCCATTGGTCTGGCTGAAAGGTCGATTACCCTCTTGCACTTGAGGTTGATTGCTGGAGGCGAACGAGCTGGACTGGGGCGCTGTCGTTGATACTTGCGTAAAAGGCGAGGCACCGAAAGCACCACCGACGCTGTTGTTCTGATGCGTGGAAAAGGGATTGGCAGCTGCGTTGGTCTGAGGGGCAGGGGCAGGGGCGCCAAAAGGGTTCCTCGTCGCGGCCGCGCTGTCGCCAGTAGAAAGTGAGCCAAAGGGACTTGCGGCGGAGTTGACCTGGGCGAACGGATTCGCCTTCTGTCCAAGCTGACTGGTAACGCCGAAAGCGTTGCCCTGTGCATTCGGCTGGGCAACTGAAGAGGCAGCGAAAGGGTTGGGCTTCGTGCCGAGAGCAGTCGGCTGGCCAAAGGTCGACGTCGGCTGCACGGCCTGACCGAAAGCCCCTCCTCCCCCGCCTCCCTGTGATGGCTGGCCGAAGGGCGAAGCCGACGGCTGCGATGCTTGGGCAAAAGGGTTCGATTGGGCCGGAGACGGCTGACCAAAAGGGTTGGAAGGTGGATTTGACGGAGAACCGGCGAAGGGGTTGACGGACGGCGACGGATTGCCTGCCGATTGAGGCCGTCTGCCGATCAGGAATTTTCCGAACGGCGCGCCTTGGGTGTCCTTCCGGCATATATCATGGCGATTCGGATGTCTGTGTTCGGCCTCTGCAACGAAGACGGCGGCGGCATCGACGTTGCTCAACACGTTATCGATTTGCTGCTGGGCGGTTCGGTAGAGCTGCTGCGCCTCGTTCAACTGAAGACAAATTAGCTCAGCTCATGCAGGTCTCAGAGAGAGAATAGTTTCTCACAGCCTGTTGCTCGTTTCCCGACGCCTTGCCTAGCATGTAATGCAGCCTGACTTCCTCGAAGCTCTGCTCACGGGGAAAGCCCCCGAACAGTTGGTCGGGAGCCTCTCTGCCAGGGGCATAGGCAGAGAGGATCCAAGACGGCTTATCATTGGTTAGGTCCCTGGTGATACCCTCGGCGGTGATGCTATACTTGGCTGCGATGAGGATCAGTGGCTCGTTCATGTCATTCCCTCCCCCTTTATTTTTCTTGCATGCATTGCTTTGTCTCGAAGGTGACTGCGCCTTACAGAGTAGACCAGATGAAGGGCTGGAAGAAAGATCGTTGAAGCGATTCGGCTGCGACTGACTACGAGGAGCAGGATGCTCGAACCGACAGTTGTCTGTGAATATTTGGTTCCGGTGGAGAGAAAGAGCAGCCCGGACATGGTTAGCAAGAGAAAAAGAAGGACGGAGTCGATATTGAAGTAAAAAAAAAAAACATACTTCCGAACTTGCAGTTTCCCTGCTGAAAGAAACGACAGATAGCCATGTCGCGAAGGCTAAGCTTCAGCACGTCATATCGCAACGAAGCTGGCGAACGACGGTGATCTTGGTGAAGGCGATGGCGGTTGGTGTTGTGGTGCAGGTGGTGAAAGAATGGTGGTTGGGGTGGTGTCGGCCGGTGCGAAGGCGGGGAGAGAAGGCTGCGAAGCTGCGACGCGAAAAACATCTCAGCCTCGCCGGCTCGTTGCCATGCCGAGATAATCCGGGGCTCAGCCTTGTTTATCCTTGTTCTTCTTCCTCTTCTTCTTCTTCGTCCAGCTTCTTCTTCCTGCTCTAGCTTTAGCTTCTTCTGCTTCTTTTCTTCTTCACAACTGCGTCCGCATCGTCGTCATACGAGGCGCTACGAGCTTGCCTGAAACAGGCGTTCGTTGTTTTTAAATCAGAGCAGCGGGTTCGTCTTCCTCGCCCCCTTTTTAAATTGCGACCATCAAATCTCCGAAGCCAAAGTATAACCGAAGACTGACTCCCTCTCCCTCCCTCGTCACGCCCCAGCCCTGCGAAACTCCACCATGGGCCCGTTCTTAGCACTGGTAAAGGTATCACGCAGCTGGAATTCATCAACACGATGACGTCCCCATTCAGCACCGACGCGTCCCTCGCCCGGATCCTCGACCCCTACCGCCCTCCGCAAATCATACATGAAGAGCGTCCTAGCCAGCGCCGTCGTCATCTCGACATAAGCGAGACCCTTACCGATGCACCCGCGCGGTCCGACGCTAAAGGGACAAAAGGCGGATTGCGCCGTCGCCAGGTCGTCTTCGGTCGTAGCCCGTTCAGTTAGAGGATTCGTCTCGCCGACTAGCCAGCGCTCGGGCGCGAACGAGAACGGCTTCGGATAGTACGCTTCGTTGTGATGGATCGCGTAGTGCGGCGTGCCGATTACGGTGCCGGCTGGCAAAAATTGGCCCTCGATACTGATACCGCCGGCGAGCACTTCGCGGGGGAGGATGCCGCCGACGGAGGGGGAGAGACGCATCGCTTCGTCAATACAGGCTCGAAGATAGGTGCACGATCCGAGAGCCGGCCCATGGACGATATCCTCGGCTTGCTGGAATTGCGATCGCACCTCGGCCGTCACCCGCTCTAGGGCTTGTTGATTGCGGACTAGGTAGAAGAGCGTGGCTGCCATGGCTGTCGACGTCGTGTCCGAGCCGGCGATGATGCTGCCACAGCTTTCGTCAGGTCTCCGGTCCAGATATGTCCATGCAGGAGCGGTGACTTACAGTAGGTTGGACTCGCCCCAGAGCTCGGGCGTGCTGAAACCCTGTCCCGTCTCCGGATCGCGCGCCTTGAGCAGGTAGTAGAAGAAGTCGCGCCGATCCGTCTCTTCGCCGAGCTTGGTCCTTTCCGTCAACTGTGACTTGCTGTATGCCATGTATCGCGCCCGGCCAGCGGCCATCTTGGGGAACAGAAGCCTGTCGATCTTGAGCCTGTCGACTATGGGCATCGTGCCGCACTGCCAGCCAAAACACCACACGTCAGCACGTAATCCCCTTTCCTATGAGGTGTGCAGACCAACAATGAGATGACGGCTCGCGGCCGCCTCGACCAGCTCCAGCGCGAACCGATTATCCGGCTGCTCCAGCATGCGAAAGGCCTTTCCGAAGCTCAGATCGCCGAGGATGTCCATGGCAAGGTAGTTGCACCAGTCGGTCATGTTGCGCGGACGCGACCAGCCCTTTGACTCAGCGCCTCCGTCTTGGAGGCCAATCTGTTCGCAAAAGGTGCGCACGTTGGCGACAATGTACCGCTGCATCGCCCTCATAGCGCTGTCGGAGAAGGCATGAGAAAGAACGCGCCGCTTGCGCGCATGCGTCTCCTTATCGCGCGTATTGTGCGTGTTGGCCGCTGGATGGACGAAGGCATCGTAGAAGTCGGCCTTTCGGACGTTGCTTCGAAAGCCGTAGATGTCCTTGAGCGCCTGGTTGGAGTTGAAGGAGACGGAATTGGGACCGAAGCGGACGATCTTGCCGTACTTTTGGTGCATGCGCCAGAACTCCAGGTGGCGATCTCCCTTGTAGGCGTGATATAGCTGGTAGATGTTGGTGACCTTTGCCAGCAACGGGCCCGGATACTTGGCCAACGGATGGAAGAATATCCTGTAGACGGCGAGGCCGAGAGACTATTCCTTTCTATTACCACGAGTCGCTTCTTCTTCATCTCATCTCATCTCTTCATCCAAGAAACATACCCAAAGCACGCCACCGCCGAGCAGCACCGTGAGAAGATTCCAGCAATGAAGCATCATCATGCAAGAGACTCGTCAATCGCCAACAAAAAAAAACAGCCTGCCCTCGATAAGAAATCACATTCAACAAGCCCAAGACCAAGGGTGTAGGGATAAAAGGATATTAGCCGGGGAACGTGAAGGAGATATAAAAAGGAGTAAAGGAATGAGAAGCGAATAAAAAGATGAAAAAGAAAAAGAAAATGAAAAACGAAAAAGCAAAAAAATGGATAAAAAGCAAACAGAGCTTCGTAGACGGGATGGGTTTAGGGGAGAGAGTGAGAGAGAGGGAGGGGGAGAAAGGGGAAAGGGGGAGGAGGGGAGGAGAGGAGAGGAGAGAGAAACCATGCGAAACGCCGACGACAACCATTTCAGACCTCATACCATCCCGTGCGCGAACCGCTTACACGAGGGAGGGGGGGGGGGAGAAGCCTACCTAGGTAGGAAAGGTAGTCGCATGACGAGATTCCAAAGCGTTTTACGGATACATACATACAGTGAGATTTCATGACGCCTCCGTTTCTTTCTCACACACTCTCTCTATGCGTGTGTGTCTGTCTCTCACACTCTCAGTCCCTCTCTCTCTCTCTCACACACTCTCTCTCCTAGAGCGGCTTTTCACGGCTTATACCGCCCTATCGATTACCGCAGACCCGCGGCCCACCGCCCCGGCTAATTGCGGCTGAGGAATGACGCCAGTTACAAGCCACGGCTTCTTTTTAAACATCGTCGTCACAAGGGCAGCTCGTTTCGTTTCACTCGCCTTTTTCCACCCCTTCCAACCTACGTAGGTACCTACTTCTTACTCACGGGAATTGGCATTGACCGTAGTGACTTTCGCCTTCTTAGCCGGCAGGGAGAGATGGTGCTGTTCCCCTTTATCTTTCTGTTGCGCCGTATCAACCAAGGTAATACAGAGATAACATCAGAGGATACCTCCATTCTTCTACCTACCAACCAGATACTATGGGACGCTGTCCGGACCTCCCCTCTGCCAGATTTGCCAAGGCTTGCGTTGTTGAGATTCCCCGCAGTACCCTTCCTTCGAGCTATACATACGGATTCATGTGTATGCATAAAGAGCCAGCGCTCGCCCCCCCTTTCGTTCTTATTCACCTACGGACATACAGGTAGGTAGACATGTCGTCCTCCTCGTATTGGAGCTGACTTCCGCTCTATCCATGACGCGGCCAATGAGAAACGCCAATTGCGTCAAGTCTCTCCAACTTCATATACATATATGCGGAGTTAGTGATCTCACAGACTCACACACAAACACACACACACACACACATGTCCAAGCTGAATGCAGAACATATCCGTACGTCACACGTATCCAGTATCCATATGTACACCTTCATCTATAGCCTATCTGGATGGCTTGTCAATCAGATTCATCATTCATGTATCATGCATGCATCCATGTGTGTTTGTACGCAACATGCACAACGCAGTCGACACGCTCCCATCCCGTCAGCCTCAATTGCATATCAATTACAAATACACACAACCTATTAACATGTGCCATATAAATACGTATGCGTACATACAAACGAATCAACGCCGCTGCCACCCGTCTCGCCCGCTCTTCGCTAGTTAAAGTATCTCGGCTCGTCAAAAACATGGTATCGGTGATTCCGCACGCCACCCCCCCGAAACAGGGCCGGGAACCTCCATCCCTCCGGCACCTCGGACTCCTGCACCCGCCGATCGCGTTCCTCCGCCGGTCTCGCCTCCAATTGCGCCACCTCCGCTGCCGACCGGGGAATGACGAACTTGCCCACCTGTAGCTCAGTGTCCGTGATGGTGCTGCGGCTGACGCGCGCATAGCCCACTCGTTGGAGGCCCTTATATAGAATGTACTCGCACCACCGGTCCCAGTCCGTCTGGTCAATGTCGTGCATGCCCGACTTGTTGCTGACGTACGTGTTGTAGTTGCCCTCGAGCGGCTTCGTCACCAGGTAGCTGAGCAGCACCGACGGCCGCGGACTCGACCCCATGAGATTGCTGAGGTACTCGCTCTGCAGCCGTCGATCTTCAGCGTCTTCCTCCTGACCCGAGTGGAAGACGAAAACGTCGACCAGTTCGCCGTAGACGTCCAGCGTCGCGTGGATAGCTGGCGCCAGCTCGCCCACGGGGCTCGGCAACAGATGGTGTTTGGATTCGACGATGGGGAATTTGGACAGGAGCGCCGCTCCCCATGTGTGCTTGTTGGGGCCGGGCCCGTAGTCGACGTACATGCCGAGATCCTCCGCCAGGAATTGCGTCGTATCGCGGTTACCCATGATGATACGTTGCAGATCCGTCTCGAGGAGGCCGACCACGTCCAGCTCCAACTCCTTGATGAGGTCGCGCATGCGATACTCGGACGACCACATGTCATTATCCAGGGAAAAGTGAACGGTCCAGATACCAGCCGTCAGGACCCGATCCTCGGCATGATATGGCTTGTGGTCAGTCCGGGGGAACCGCATGAACGCCGCGCACAGGAAGAGAATGTTGATCAAGAGAGTAGCTACACCGTAAAACTTCCTATGCTGCGACGCCCAGGGACTCGAAGATAGTTGTGATCGTCGGGGCGATGAAGAGTTGAAGTCCGCCACGCCTGCGCCGATAAGCGCCATCATCGTCACCATGACCCAATCCGTGTGCTCGCGGACCAGAGGCCCGCCGGGCACAAAGGCATAGGCCACCACCCAGACGTGGAACAGGACCATGAAGACGTAGATGAAGAATCCCAGACCGAAAGTGACCGCCGGCGTCCTCTTGGAGGCATTGGAGATCAGAGGCACAGAGACGGCCATCAAATACACCGCGAGACCGAGGCCGCCCAGGTATCCCAGCCAGTGACTAAATTTCGTGAGAACCAGAGCGCCGAGAGCGCCGGCCGCAAACTGTGTCCAGCTGCCCGCCAGGTTAGGCCTCAAAATGCCGGCGCAGAGGCCCGCCGACATGGCAGCCACCGTGCACCAACCGTGGGTAGAATAGTGCGGACCCTGAATCGGGAACCCTTCCCATACCCAGAGGATCATGGTGCTTGTATCGGAGAGCAATGAGTGGAGGCCAAAGAAGAGGCCGCCAATACCACATGCGGCGAGAACGGTCGATTGACCCTTCCTACTCCCTTGGGAGAGGCCACCAGTCAGAGGCGCATGACGGGTGAATCGGAGTGCGGCCAGGACACCGATGGCGAGCCCAGTGGCGTTCCAGCCCCCGTTGGCGGCGTGCAGAATGGGCCACACAGGGTTGTTTGTCTGCCAAACAAACTTGATAGTCGAAGATAGGATCAAGCCTATCATTAGGCCCAAGAGCCTCGACTCAAACCGCCTCTCGTGGGCAGATTCCGAGTGCAGGGTTGCGACCCAGCCCAACGTGGACAGGGCAACACCAAGTCCGACGGTAAAGAGACGGCGGGCTGGGTCGAGAACGAGGTATGCGGCCACGCCAATCAGTGACAGTAAGTGAACGGCCCGGGTGTTGTTGACTGCCAATGATCGGAGGGGGCCGACTAGGAGCGCGGGTGAGGCTGATACCAGCACGAAAGCCTCGTATCCGGAGATACCCATGTGCCAGAGAGGAAAATCTTGCGAACCGTCAGTTGCGGTCAAGCGGCAAGAGATGGGGCGAACTTACACCAGACGAGAACGCCCAAGCTGGTTAGCATAGACCAGAAGATGAACTTTTATGCGTTAGATAGGAGGCATTGGCGTGGGATTAATGCTCCAGCTTACCCCATGATAGACGCTCGCCGCGATATCCAAGGCCTCCGACCAAGTAAAGTTAGTGGAGTAGACGCCACCTGTTACTTTGTGTTTTCTAACGGTGTGATTAGTAGATGATGATTCTCCGCGGTCGGGAGAACTTACTCCTTCTCCAAGACGGCCGGTGAGACGGAGGACATTGCTTCACTATAGATGTATAAATTTAGGTATGATAGGAGTGGAGGGGATGTATTGAGGGTGACTGTACAAGAAGCGGTTGCTATCTCGGGAGCCATTGCACGTACCCCTTGGTCGAACCCCTGACATCTTTTACCGACACCTCGAACGTGCTGAAGTCCAGAGCCGTGACGGCATCGAATGCCACGTCAAAGAAGATGAGAGACCACTCGAAGAAGGCATAGACGGTGTAGGCTGGGAGGGTCAGTGTGGCCACGAATATGAGACGGATAAGACACACCTCCAGCCACGCGATGGACCTTGTGTCGAATGAAGAAGTAAATGAGGGGGACGAGGGTGCCGAAGAAGGCGCTGGCAAGATACTTGCGATACTTGATGGCCTGCAGATTCGGTGGACTCAGTGCGATGCAACCGGTGGTCCAGGGAAGCGTGGCGACGATGTACGAGATCATGAGAATATCGTGCCAGTCGTGATCGTCGGTCGACGTGATGTAGGTCCAACCACCACAGGTAAGAGTGCGTATAAAACCCATCGAGGCGACGAAGCCGGGTAGTCTGGACCCACGCCTCCTGGTCAAGAGGTACCACAAGCCAACGAGAGCGAAACGCGGACCTAAACCGATCAGACTCGATAAGAGATGTACACCGTTGGGAGCATACCGGACGTTACGGCGATGAAAATCATGAAGATCGATCGCTCGGGATATCGGTCGCCAATGGCGGCCGAGACCGAGGGAAACCACTCGTCGGGATAGCCGTAGAATTCATTCTGAACGATTTTGCGGTAGTGTAGAGCAAGGCCGACGGCGAGAGCGCTGAGGAAAGCCGCTGCATACAATATCAGTATGGGGTGTCCCGAAGCACAAATCACGAGCGCGACTCACCAGAGGCGATGGCTGTATGCGCCCAGCTCACCCACTGGCCGCCAAAGCTAACGACGACGCCAGCGTCCTTGTCCTTGTATCTCGACGCCATTGAGGGGTGAGAAGGAGAATGCGATCAAGCAAACATCCAGTAGAAAAATGAGAGGCGGGTGGAGGAGGGAAAAGAATAGAAAGACAGCTGGAGAGAGAGAGACAGAGAGAGAGAGAGAGAGAGAGAGAGAAACGGAGAGGAAGATAAAGATAGAGAGGAAGACAGGAGAGAGAAAAGGAAAAAGACTGGTAAAGACGGAAACGAAGGAACAGGGTCGACGGCAAGGGTAGTCTTTGTACGGAGCTGGCGGCGTCGAAGCTGCCCGAGCGTTGAGGAATAATTTGAGATGCTGCTAGCACCCGTCGACGATTACTTGAGTGGGGTTCCTTAGGTAAGTCCCTTAGAGTAGAGCAAGTACAGTACAACCAACACCAGCAGCGCCCTGGACCTCTTTATAGCTTTATAGCAGGCGGCTAACGGGCGCCAATTTCGGGGCTGGGAATTGCAATCAAGCGATGACTACGATGCATAAATTCGATCTGACTCTGATTGGCACTCTGTAAAGGCCCCTATTATGGGCGTGGACCCAAGACATCGAAACTCTCGTTTGGGGCTCAGTCGATAGCCAAGTGCCTCTACAGGCTACTGTGCAGGTTCCCTGGCGAGGAGGGTCCAATGACATAACGTGCTCGACCTTACCAATCCAGGCAAGGCTGCGGCAGAGGGTCTGAGAGACAGAAATAGTGGACCGAGAGGAAAAAAAAAACTCAGTCCGCTCTACTGAGTGCTCTCTCGTCTTTCAGCCTGGCGAGGACACGACGCGAGCAGTGATGGCAGGCGTCGCCGAGAAGGCGAGGTTCTACCTTGAGCGATCAGTTCCGCAGCTTCGAGAGTGGGAGGAAAAGGGAATCTTCTCAAAGGCGAGTCCTTTGCGCTGCGTATCCGACCATAGCTGTTAGCTGATGCGCCGCGCCCATGTCTAGGACGAAATCCGTACCATTGTCCAGAAGCGCAATGACTTCGAGCACAGGGTCTTGTCTCCCGGTAATAAACCTTCCGAGTGGTCATCCTACGCCAAATGGGAGCAGTCGCTCGAAACGCTCCGAACCAAACGATGCAAGCGACTGAAAATACGTCAAATGAATTCGGCTTATGCCGGTCAGAGCCGTGTAATGACCATATACGAGCGATCTGTCAATAAACATCCATCGAGTGGCGAGCTGTGGTACGAATATCTGGCGTACTTGGCCGCCATCAAAGCAACAAAGCGATGGCGGAAGACCATGACCAGTGCCCTTCGCATGAGGCCGACTGACTCCGACCTTTGGATCGTGGCCGGCCGTCGATCAGCGCAAAACGGAGACATGGCGTCGGCGAGAAGCTTCTTCATGCGGGGATGCCGCTTCTGCGCAAAGAACTGTAACCTATGGCTCGAGTATGCTCGGTGTGAGATGCAGTGGTTGGCCAAGGTGGACAAGCGAAAGGCTGCGCAGAAGAACGACCCGTTGCGGTCGGACAGAGCGGACGATCATGACGAGCTACGCCTGTTGGAGAGCGACGACGACGACGACGACGACGACAGCCAACCAGGAGGTGGACTGCCCGAGACCTCAAATTTGCAACCCGACGTCATCGACAAGCAGTCCCGTCAAGTGCTTGAATCCAATCCCGCCATGGACGGGGCTATTCCCATGTCCATTTTCGACATATCACAGAAACAGGCTTTTTTCGATGCGGAATTTGCAGAAATTTTCTTCACTCTCATTGCGTCCTTTCGAAACGTGTCTGTTCAGCCAAAGATATCCCAACATATTTTGGCCAGCTTGGATGGATTGTTTCCGAATCACCCGTCGACTTGTAGCTGCCATATTCGGCAGCCCATATTGGGCACAAGTCCTCACACCGCCGAGTTTCCCCGGAACTTAAGAGATGTCCTCGTTCGCTTGTCAGAACAGCTAAAGTTAACAACGGACCGTCCAGCTCTAATTCAAAAGACCATGGCCTGGATGGACGAGTATCTTGCGTTGGACGATCTGGACCAGGGTATCAGGACAGTGCTTGAACGCACTAAGGGCAAATTAGCAGATTTATGACGCATCTATTCCGTTCAAGGAAGACGGCGCGGCACTAGGACTATTTCTGCCGTTGACCCTTATTTTCCTTTTCGTGGCCGCCTCTCAGCACAGATGTACTAAAAGAGTATCCGTAGCCTTTACTAGGTAGGTGTATTTAGGGTTTTGACTTGTGAGGGGGAAGGTTTCGAGGGAGACGGCCGGCCGATGCTCATAATCACAGTGCCTCTTGAAGCATACCGAGGGAAGTACCCATGATGCCAATGCACAGTCTATATTGTCCACAAAATAGGGGAATAAATAATCAGGAGCTAAGCTGCAATGAGCCCAGCCCTGTGCTCTTTGTGCTGGGCCCTTGAAGCCATACAAACACGGTATGAGTGTATGTACATATACCAGGGAGCGGGGCACGTGATGCCGGACCCTGTATGTCCGTAGACGGGAAACGAGACAGAAGACAGACACATACCTCATGTATCCGTACATGTACATACACACATGCAGAAAATAGCGAGAGACTCGTCTCGCGTGGCTGCGGTGTGCTGTAACCGTCAGTCTCACCTAGGCTGCATCGCGAGTCGAATCGAAATCGACCGGGGTGCCACCTGACATCTGGCGGGCGTCGGCGGCACGAAGGGGCTTGAGTGTTGGGTGGCGGCGGTCGTTTAAGAGGGGGCAACAAGGGCTTCAGACGGACGCATACGAAAAGCAGCTCGTCGTCCTCGCGGACCCAAAAAGGGGGGGCTCGGCCGGTGGTAAGGTTCGCAGTGGTGTGGCTGCTTGGCGAGAGTTGGTCGATATGGAGCGGAGCGAAAAGAAAAACAAATAAAGACAGAGAGGAAAGGCCACAAACACTGTTGCGGTAGCGAATGTATGTATGTGTGTATGTGTGTGTGTGTGTGTGTCTTTGCCTGGTGTTAATGCGAAGCCCAACCTCTTCAGGCTTTTGCCTCTCATCGTTGCTCGAAATGGCGGCACACGCAGGTCGAGGTCGGCCCGGGCCGGGCCAGCGCAGCAGCAGCCCTCAGACAGTCGAGCCCGTCAGGTCCGTCACATAAACTCCCACCCTTCCCCCCTTGTTTTTTCCTTTCCCGTTCTCTTTTCTCTCTCTTCTCTTATCATACCCTTTTTCTTCCCGCGTCATTCGGCTTCTGTCACGACATGGGCGCTGTCGTGTGCGATATCTCCTGCAACCAGCACTTATACACACATACACCGCCAGCAGCAGACGGCACCAACTTCCGGCCGCAATTCACAAGACCAACAGTTGCCACAGCACAAACAATCGCACGAATTCTTCAAGTTTCTTCCCAATTTCCAAGCGAAGAGCGCGAGAGGATGAAGAAAGAATCAATACAAACGGCGGCGGCGATCGGTTCGGCGTGGAGAAAAAAAAAACACTCCTCGACTCTCACTCCTCGGGCGACGAGCGGCCAGCGACAGAGGTCTGCTTCCATCCGGAATGCCGTGGCCAGACAGCGTGACACGAATGACGAAGAGCCTTGATTTCCAGCCACGCAATACGAATCTATTGCCACTTGTCTTGACCTCCTGTCCTGTCAGCCCACGATCAATCCGCCCGCAGTAGGGCCCGACGCTTGTCCTGAGTTAATGGTGGGGTCATGCCGACGCTGCAACCTCGCAGGCCTCGTCGACGCACAAGGGCCGAAGCGGAGGGCGCAAAAACTACTGGGTCAGCATCTTTGGGCTTGCGAATAAACGCTGGATATCTTGCTGGTCATGACGCTTCTTTGTCGGACGAAAAGCGCGAAAGCGGGGACGTGGACCCGGGACAGTGTGAGACCTCATTTTTTCCCCCCTCTCTTCGACGTCGGCATGAGCTGTCTCCTTCAGTCAGTCACCAACTCACCCTCGCAGCAGCCCGGCATCAAGGCTCTATCGAACCCGGCGTTGCAGTGACCGGGCGACACAAGATCCGTGCCGATTGGCCTCTTTTGATAAGCCGCCAATTCCCGGTCTTCTCGTGCCTGCTAGCCGAAACGCCTCTTCGACGCGCATGGGCCTAACAATCTCAGCCCCACCGCCTACAACCGCTCTATTCGATGCTCCTGATTGGTGCGGTGCGACCACAGCTAGGCCGCTTCGGGCGCGGCATTCGCCTGTGTACATATATATGTACACGGTACGGATACATACAGTTTACAAACACTCAGTGCGCAGGACGGCAATTTTTTTTTTGCTTGAGTCAGCCCGGACATTAGGTAAGATGGGCCATCACCGAGCGTCACTCGCTCAACTTCGGCTTTGGTTGCCTCACTTCCACGTATTACGCTCGCCCGTATCCGACGCCGTACCCCTGGCCGCCGACCAAAGAGTTTCATCTCGCGCGCGGTCGTCACGCGCCGACCCTCCTCTCCGCTCTGCTCACCGCGTCCCCCGTCAGCGTTTCCCGGCGGGCGTTGAGGTGGTCCCGACAGCTACCGGCTGGCAGGCGCCGCACGAATTTTTCTCCCTCGCTAGATACTACCGGTTGCTTCCGCCCGCGCCCCCCCCCCTTCCCCGGGCCCCCTCCCTAATTCCCTCCTTCCTCCCCCCCTCCCCTCGTGCTGCTCTGTACGCCAGAGCTGAGGCGAGTGGCGCCCCCCCTCTCTCTCCGAAAGCCCCCTTCTGCGGCGCGCGCCCTCTCCACCACTGGCTCCCTTCCATCCCTTCCAGGCCCTGAGGTGAGATAGTCCTTCCCATTTCTTCTCCTCCTACCGCGCTCCCTTCCCGTGGCCTGCGCCCGGTCGCTGGCCGGCCTGGCGCTGTTCCCTTACCAAGCAACCCCCCCCCCCCCGCCCGACCGCCGTCTGCTTCGTATGTACTGTGCCCGGCTGCTCAGCGCCATGACGGCCCGCAGGTACCCCCCCCCCCCCCTTCTGGACTCCCCTCGAGTCCGCTGCGCTGTCTGTTGTCTGCCCGCCAAACAGCCCCCCCGCTCTCCCTCCCCCCCAGCGCGCTCCTGGTGCCCCAGCACCCTCGCTGGCGCCTTTCCAGCGTCCGCCGTGCGCACACATCCATACCTTTTGCTTTGTGCACCTACACGCTCCCCCCCCCCCCCAGAAAAAATCGCGACGCGCCTCGGTCCTATCGCCACCCTCCGCGCGTGCCACGTCTTCATTGCCCCTTGCATTTTTTCTTCGTTATTCAATGGGACGCTCGTCGTGTGCCTGCTGATCGCTGACGTCGTCGCGCGCAGCCTGTCGGGCTCGACGCCATGAGCGCCTGGATGAACGACGCAGTCTCGAGCCACAACGGAAATAGCTTCCCGCACATGACCGACCCAAACGCCATGATGGACCCGTCTGCCCTTATATCCAGTACAGCTCAATTCAACCAAAATCAGTTTGCGAACCAGCCGTCGCAGCAGCAGATGGCCGGCATGCAAAATGGCCCCATGCGCCACGGCTCGCCTGCCGCCGCCTACCAAGCCCAGGGTCAGGGCCAAAGCATTAACCCCAACTATCAGACAACATCCGTCGTCCCCTCAAAACGGCCTCGCCCACGCGAAGACAGCATCGGTGCTTCTCCGAGGCCAAATCCGAACATGCTGCCTCCGTCACGATCAGAAACGCCGCAGCAGCAAAGCTTCGCCGGCTTTCAGCCACAACAGAACCCTAGCCAGTATCCTCATCTCCATCCTAACGGCTCCGCCAACGCGAGCCCCTCGCCCATCATGGGTAATCAGATGCGCCCCGTTGGCGTTCCTCAACGAGTGGCCACAGCCTCACCTCACCCTTACTCCCCGGGCGCCCAGCAGTTCGGCTCGCAGACGTCGCCCGTGCCCTCCGAACACGGTACCCCTCAACCGAACACGTACATGCAGCCCATGCCCCCCGGCTACAACCCCGGTTTCGTGCCGTCGCCGTCGAACCCTCGGCCCTTACCGAACCCGAACGCGATGGCCAGCGGGGCCCAGATGATGCCGCAACAGATGGGTCAAGTGCCGCAGCATCTTGGTCACATGCCTCCCAATATGTACCCACAACAGCAGCAGCAACAACCGCCGCCACCGCCGCCTCAGGGGCAGCAGGGACAGCAGGGACAGCCGCAACAGCGGCCGCCAAATATGACGGATCAGCACAAGATGGCAACATATCAGATGCGGCTCCAACAACAGCTCCAGGGGAACATGCAGATGCAGGCACAAATGCAAGCACAGAATATGGGACGGGGAGCTATCTCCAAGCAGCAGATGCCCGGCGTTCCTAACGGCCAAGCGCCCCAAAGCGGCATGCGACCGCAACCTCGGCAGATGGCCAACATCAACCCGGAACACTTCATGAAGAACCTCACAGCGCTGATGAATGCCAAAGGGCTTCCTCTCGATCCCAGCCCTGTCATCTGCGATCGACCAATACCTCTCGTTTACCTGTTCCAGATTGTACAATCTAGGGGAGGCTACAAGGCGGTGACGGCGGCTAACGGATGGCTTTACGTCGCCCAAGCCCTTGGGCTCCCTCTGCACATACCGACGATAGCGCCGACGCTGAAGCAGGTCTATGAGCGTAACTTGCAAAAATTCGAAGAGGTTTGGGCGGCCCAGCAGAAGCAGAGGCTACAGCAGGGCCCTGGCATGGTTGGCCAGGGTGCGCCGCAGAAACACATGCCGCCTGCCATTGGTCAAGGACATTTGCATCCGGGGCAGCACCCACAGATGACGCCGCAGCAGCCTGCGAAACCCGGACAGCCCGCCGTGAATGGCTTCCCTGGGCCCCAGCCTCAGCAGCCTGGCATGGGTTCCACTCCTGCCAGGAACAATCTGACTGTCGGGATGGAAGGCCCCCCGGCCATGGACTTCTCGGCGCAGTCGCCTGTGCATCAAAGGCCGCCGAGCATTTCCGTGAGTCAGGGCGAGGGTGTAGCATCCGAACCTTTCTTCTACACCACCGCCTCAGACCAGGCAATGCTGCGGCACCACGAAATGTCCGACGAATACTCACCGTGCTCGCGAGAACTGTCAACATACGGCGGCTTAGATATGCAAGTGACCAATATGCTAGGAATGGAGCTGGACAGGTGGAGCCCGTTCGTTCCGTCGGTGCACGATCTCGGTAACATCGACATACATGCCCTGACGCGAAGCCTTCAGAGCGGAATACACGGCGAAGTCCGACTGGCTTTGGATACGCTGGCCGCCGTTTCGTCGTCGCCCAGTCAGTTGCACTCCATGCAGCTGAGATATTGCGACGACTTGATCGACGTGCTTCTAGACTGCGCCGATCATCAGCTGGACCTATTAGCCGAGCACACGGTGGAGGAGTCGGACGAGATCTTGCTCCAGCCGTACGAAGACGTCGTTCGAGCGTGTCGGCTCGAGCGATGGGCCATCAAGGAGGTTCCGCCTTTCGGTAGCACCGAGCACGACCTGGACCGCGCCGTGGACAAGCTAATTTGCATCACGACCATCCTGCGCAACTTCTCCTTTCCCGGCGAGCAAAACGACAATCACAACTTTTTGTCGGATGAGTCCGTTATCAAGATGCTAAGCGTCGTCATCCGCTACCTTGGCACCCGCACCATGTTGCTCCGCACACACCGCAACACGTTGGATTTCATGAAGGACGTCGTCATCCTGTTGTCGAACATCGCGGGCTCTGTGGAGTTGCCGGGACGGGAGCAAGCACTTTGCTTCCTGCATTTCCTGCTGGCGTTCGCCCCGACGCCTGGCCCGACCAGCACAGATGATACCCTCTTCTTTCCGCCGTACGAACCAGACCTTCACACCTACACCCCGCACGCTGTCGACGCTCTCGCCAAGCTCCTGGCCAGAGACGAGCCGAATCGGGGCCTGTATCGAGCCATCTTTGCCGCCGACGCCAACGGCTGTCCCGCGTCGGAACTGCTCACCCGGACATTCGCCATGGCAATATCGCCCATCCTTGACAAACCAGACCAGCCTCACCGGCTCACGACAGTTCCTTCACGTATCGAGCAACGAAAGCCGTTCCTGATGCAGGGTTTTCTCGTGGCGGAGATTCTAGCTTCGTTGGCGCCCGGTGCGGAGTCTGGAATTGCTCAGAGCTGGCTGGCGTCGGGCAGCGGCCTTGCGCAGAATCTGTACCGGCTGATTCAGGAGCTGAGCGTTATGTACGAGAGGCCACAGGTGGTGAACCGGCATGCGGGTCGGATGCATCCGACCCGTGACCCGGAGTTGGTCTACATCGTCGTCGTCGCGGTCTCACTTCTCAAGAGATTGGTGGATAAGGCCGGCGACCCAAGCAGCCCGGATGGTGCAGTGCCAGGAGACTTGTTACCGCATCAGCAGCTGCTAGTCAATGCATTGACCATGCAATCCCCAGACTGGACGAAGGAAGGGATGCTCCTGCAGCTGACGTCCATATTCAAGCATTGCCAAACATAGGCTGCTGATGTGGTTCATGGCCTACAGGGACTGTAACTCTCGCGGTCACTCTCTATTCGAGCTCCTCTGGGTTCTACACGGTTATTGTGCATTATGTGACGGCGCTTGGATAGATTTTGCATGGGCGTCTCAGAGCTTAGGTTACGCTCGAGACGTGGTGTATATCTGTGTAGGACAGCGAGACACACATATTTCTCAAACCTGACGTGAAGAATGGAAGGCCGACAAGAATGTAGTCTTGAGAGGCGTCTTCACATTTCCCTCTCCGTTAGATGGTGATGCAAGCATTGTTGTCAACAGTTCAGAAACCCTGTTCGGTCATCCACGCCTTGGCTTTGCTGCGCCAGTCGCCCTGGTGAGATGAACTGTTAGCTCTGGAGCAAAGGTCAGAGATACTTGAATTACCTTCAATCTCACGAATCCTGTTACGGGATTGATTGTAATGTGTTCCTGGTCGATGTTCAAGGCTTTGGAAAGGTCTATTGTGAATTGATTGGTGTCTCCTTCAATTTTCTTGATTTCGGTTCTCATCTTCGTGGCCGGTCGATAGACGGGCAGTTCCCCTGAATGAGTGCGGCGGACGAAATAGGGAAGATCTTTCTCAACGGGGTTTGGCGGAGCATCGGACGTGAGATTTTCCTGATCGTAGGCCCTATCACAGGGCGAGGAGCCTGTTGGAGGGGACGGGGATGGAGAAGAGGCTGTTTCTGGAGGAGGGCTGGTCTGTGGAGGAGAACTGGTCTGTGGGGGAGAGCTGATCTCTGAAGAAGAGCTGATCTCTGGAGAAGGGTTGATGTTTTTAGAAGAGCTGATGTATCTGGGAGGGCTGCTATCCTTGGATGAGCCAGTATTTTTTGAAGAGCTGGTGTCCTTCAAAGAGCCGACGTTTTGGGAAGAGCTGGTGTTTCGTAGACTATTGAAGGATATAATAGTCGAGCGCCAAGGTAACTGCAGAGTCTTTGGCTGATGGACAGAGAACACAGCTTGAGGTCGGAAGAGAGTCGAAAGGGAGGATCGTATCATGGCGACTGAAGGCGTAGGTAGTCACAGTTGTTACTGCAATCCTCGTCGAAAGAGAAGCGGTTCACACTTTTCTGTGCCTCATTGCATCAAGATTCAGAGATCCTTGATAGAGTAAAAGTCACCTGACAGATGAGACGGCAAAAGTCCGGATGATGCTACAGAAAGAAAAACCCCCCACACTTATTTTCTTCGGGGCTGTAATTTATACCACAGACACAGAAACACACCAACCCGGCAAGGAATCGTCGCAGCCCACGATGGAGGAGATCCTCAAAGCAGTGCCGGCCGACGGGTCGTCCATCATGCCGCTCCTGGCCCCGCACCTCAGTCGACATCTTCTGTTCCCGCTCATCCAGTTTGAAGGCGACAAGGCCGAGGAGAAGGGCGACGAAGAGCGGGCCAAAAAGATCCTATCTGGCAAAATCAAGCTTCTGGAGGACACGAACATGACCGACTATGTTGCGACACTGTACTGCGAGCTTCACAACGCGGCGAATCCTCCGGTGGAGTACAGTAAGAAGAGACAGGAGGTACTGGCGCAGCTTGAGAAGTACGAGCAGGCGACGGCCAAGATTGCCGATCTATTGACGCAAGACGACGTCGTCAATGGGTTGAGGAGCGACAAGGTCGCCAACTTGGAGTTTCTGAAGAATCAGCATGGGGTAAGATGGCATGATGTCCCAAATTTCCCCTCCTCACTCGACTAACCAATCGTCTCTGCTAGGTCACCATGGACATGGTCAACGCGCTCTACGACTTTGGCCAGTTCCAGTTCCGCTGCGGCCAATACGGCCCGGCTGCCGACATGCTCTATCAGTTTCGCGTGTTGTCGACTGACAACGACAAGGTCTCGGCCTCAACATGGGGCAAACTAGCGTCTGAGATCCTTTCGACCAACTGGGAGTCTGCCGTGGACGAGCTCAAGAACGTGCGCGAGGGCATCGACACAAAGCTCTTCAGCAACCCCCGGGCGCAGCTCGATCACCGCACTATGCTCGTCCACTGGTCTCTATTTCCTCTCTTCAATTGGGATGGGGCCCGCGAGCCCATACTTGACGTCTTCTTCTCCGCCGCCTATATCAACACTATCCAGACTTCTTGTCCGTGGATCCTGCGCTATCTGATAGCCGCCGTCATCACTGGCCGCACCCGCGCGCGCAACAGCTCCATCCAGCAGAAGCAGCTCAAGGATATCATCCGCTACGTTCGTCAGGAGGCCTACGAGTACGTCGACCCCGTCACCCAGTTCATCCACGCCCTGTACATTGCCCACGACTTCGACGCCGCCCGCGACGCCCTCCGCATGGCCGAGGAGGTCTGTCGTTGCGACTTCTTCCTGGCCTCCTCGGCCGACGCCTTTGTAGGCGCCGCCCGCCACCTCATCTGCGAGAGCTACTGCAAGATCTTTAGCCGGATGAACATTCGCGATCTCAGCGGCAAGCTCGGCCTGAATCCTGATGAGGGCGAGAAGTGGATCGTCAACCTGATCCGCGAGACGCGACTCGATGCCAAAATTGATAGCAAGGACGGAACCGTGGTGATGAACCACCCGCCCAACAACGTTTATCAGCAGGTCATTGAGAAGACCAAGGGAGGCTTCTTCAGGACTCAAGTACTCAACGCCGCCGTGTCGAAATAGAGAGGTTTTTTTTTCGTTTCCCGGTTGAGACATACTACTTCTTTTCCCATCACACTGGAAGCCTCGATGACGAGACACACTAGACGCCTTGAAGACGATAAGGGGAGCTGACAAGGGGCGCCTGGTGCAAGCCTCTCCATGAACCTTATAAAACTTTCTCATTTCTGTTCTTGTCAACTCCTATCTCTTGTTTCCTCATTTTCCCTTTCTGTCGCTTCTTGGAGCTGAGGCATATCGAGATAGGTTTACGCCCTTATCGTGGAGAGGAATCGGTCGCTCCGGACGAAGGGCGGACCTGGTGGAGAAGATTATCCAAGAAGAGAAAACCAGGAGACCCTCTACTGATGCAATTTGCATTATATGGCGTTTATTTCACGTGTCTGGACCAGAGGGCAGTGGTGTGAAGGGCAAGGGGGAAAAGGGGAGGAGTTCGTGAGCGTTTCTGCCGTCATGCTCTGTACAGTGGCCAAAGGGGCTGGGAAAGAAAAGCGAGGTGAACAGCGACGATCAAGGCGAATGAAACTTGATCTATCTATCTGATGAGAGACTGTTTACTCCTTTCCCTGCCTTGGTTTCCTTGTCGTATCTCTGCATACTTCGCGAGAGGCGTCGTTATTCGCTCTCTGGTCATGATATATTCATTGCCCCCTGCCCAAAGAAACAGGGGGCGATTCAGTATTCAAACACCAAGCCTCACACCCGTACCGCGCATCACCAGGCGTGCCGTGCTGTAATCATCAGGTTGAAGCCCACAGCCCTCCTATGGCTCACGAGCAGCGACCCAAACTAGGCCCTTGAGTCGCTCAATGGCCCCGTCTCTCATCCACCAGGCAACGCCGTCTTCATCCTGCGGCTGGAGGTGAAGGTCCTCGTCGTCGGGAAGAAGGCGTCTGTGGCGAATGGATTCCCACTCGAAGAGAAGACGGATCCCCTCCAGCCGTTCCCGATCGGCAGCTAGGACGATGCCGTGCTCTAGCTCGAGGCGGGCATCGAGCGATGATACGGCGTCGGGTTCGTTCCGGACCGAGTCGTCCAGTAGGGAGACCCTGTCTGCGTCGGGGACGGCGCGTAAGGACGGGAGGCGGAAAAGCCATTCTAGCGGTGGAGAGGCCGGGTCCGAGTCTCGGCCGAGGGCGCCTAGCGTGGAAGGAAAGAGGCGTTGGCGGGGAGGTCGACGACGGAGGTGGAGCGTAAGTGTTGAGGCGAAGGAGCTTCGGGTGCTTTCGTCGGAGAGGTCGAGCGTGACGTCCCAGTACTGCGGGCCACAGTTTGTAGAAAGGGAAGCAATCTGGTCAAGGGGAGGGAGGAGGCAGGGTGTTGTGCGGGAGAGGAGGCTCGGATCGAGGCTCGTCGTCGAGCCGGGCTTGAGGCCGATGCGGATGGGGACCGATACGGGCTGACGGGTGAGCACGTCCTTTGCCACGAGACAGCGCTGCTCCGCTGCGAGGACCCAGAAGTAGCGCAGGGCTTGAAGGTGTGAACGGTTGTCCATGACGTTGGTCGGGAAGACGGGGTAAAAGGCCAGGAGGAGGGCGCCGATGGCCATGTTGCTGGATCCAAAGGTGGCCGTGCCGCAGCCGAGGAAGAGGGCGCCGATGGCGAGATGGGCAGCGAGGTGGGAGCCATAGGGCGTGTCGCCGTCTTCGCGGCCGTGGAGGGCACGAAGACGACGGAGGATGAGGATGTCGCCTGTGCCGGCCATGACGATGGAGCACGAAAGGGCGACCATGTCCTGACACATTCTCGCGTTAGACCTTGCCAGCTCTTCGTCGTAGGACGGAGCCGAGTCCGGCGGCACCAGGGCAGAGATGCGCATGAACTGGTCCAGGTAGTGAAGGAGCAGGTCCCTGACTGTCGTCGACGCGCTGCCGGAGAAGCGCAGCGCCAGAGAGAAGCAGAGCCCTGCGAGGATGCTGAAAAGGGGCAGGTCGACGGACCGCAGCTTCGTCACGTCCGTCAGCTTGTGCCGGCAGCGGTACGGCGCCGGCAGGCTGTCGTGCACCCAGCCGAAGGAGGGTTCGACTTTGGACCAGAGAATGAGGTTCTTGGCTACGGTCCGGAGGAGGAGAATGTCCGGACGCACGTAGTCGAACTGGAGGACCGAGTCCGGCACGTCAATCTTGCGGGCCACTATCTGGTCCTCCGACTTCATGAAGATGAGAGTGATGGCCATGACGGCCCCCGCCGCTGCTCTGTCGAGGACGTTGACGATGTCCACGTTCTTGGTCGCCGTCGCGTGCGCTATGAGCTTCTCCGTCATGTGCATATCGTGGAGGCCCTTGAGATCGCCGCCTTTGCCGAGGTTGATGAAGCCAAGGGAGAAGCCAGCAGCGAGCCGGTAGCACTCGTTCCTCAGCGGCTCCTCTTCGTTCTCATCCTTGGCATGCTCAATCTCCGAGAGCATGATTTCACTCATCCGTCGATGCTGGCTGTTGCAGTACAAGAGTCCGATGCCCATGATGGCCGACGTCTGCGTCAGCGGCGATAGGTTCAGCTCGGCAGCCCCTCGAGGCAGCATTCGCGTAGCATGTACCGACAGCAGACGCGTGATGAGCGAGTCCATGGTGCCTTGGTACGAGGCTGCAAGGCCCAGCAGCAAGCCAACCGACGTCATGGTGTGCTTGGGCGTGAGATACTTAAAAGCCACCCACTTGGCCACGTCCTTGAGGTGTCCATTGAGGCCGAGGGCAAGCAGAAATCCGGCGTGTCGGTTGCTCAGCTCTTGGCCCGGCTTGTTGTAGAGGATCCAGGATGTATCGATGCCCTTTGCCTGTGGCGAAATGGCTAGGCCCGCGGCGACCCCCTGATGGAAGAAGCCCCAGCACACCTTTTCCTCTGTAAATAGCGTCTTGTCGACGCCGACTGTCACGTTGGCCGGTTTGACCACGCAATTGAGGTTGAAGCCTCCGACGGGAAAGTTTTGCGTGATGAGGGGATAGCGTAAACTGTAGTAGAGCAACGCTCGGCCAGCCGGTATGGCCAAGGTGCCCATCGCGATCCGTGAGACGAGCTCCTTTTGCTTCTCCAGGTATTCGCTCTCCGGCCAGCTTGGATCGGGATCGAAGCGGATTACTCTCGCCTTGTGGGTTGATAACAGGTCCTGTGCCTCGTTGAGTCGGCGATCATCCTTGAATAAAGCGCGGATGACGGCCTGGCGCTCCGTGCCCTCGCCCTCGTCGTAACCGATGTTGTTCGTCTCCTCTAGGCTTTGGCAGAGCAGCCGATAATCCCAAGCGGCAGTGTGCGTGGGCGCCTATTAACCGGTTTTATTAGTACGGCTACGTCAGAAAAATCTACTTCTCACTCACCAAAATGCTAGACATGGGGTTCCAGGGCCGTTTCTTTGGACCGAGAGCCAGGCTGATGTCGCCGCGTTTGACCAGTTCCAACAGATCGGGCGTCCAATCCGAGGGCGGATAGGGTTGACAGAGGGATATCGCATCCTGCAACGGAACCAGGATGGCCTCTGGCAGCGTCTCCAGTACTTGATGCGTGATTCCGCAGCTCTTCATCGCTTCCACCATCTGGGCCGCCGTCGTCCGTGACCTGACAAGCTTGAAGAATCGCTTGAACATGAAGATGCGGGGATTGAACGAATCCCAGCGACGATCCTCCAGCTTACGGGCCTCGGAATGCCGCCAATGAGTCGAGTAGATATCAGCCAGCGTGAGGAAAACCACTCCACGGATGCCCATGAGCCGAGACTGTATCCATTCAAAAATATCCGGCCGTGCTGGCGGCTGAGGCATCGGCGGCGTCAAGTTGAATTCTAGTGCATCGTCAACTACCATCTCCAACACTCCTGTAAACTGGACCTTACCAGCGTCGAATTTGGGTTCAACGTCTTCCTGGATCCCGAGCTCGTATACGGACGAGAAATTATACCACTTGAGCCCCCGAGCGATCTGACACAGCAGCACCCTCAGGTCAACTCTTCCAGGCGAGAGGTATTCAGGGGTGGTAATGTCGAGCTTCTGTTCCTCGAGTAGTAAGTGTAACGCCATGAAAATGTCGACAGCCGCTTTACGGCGACTATCAAACCCTTTGTCACGGGCAAAGGGCATATATCCTGACGAGCCCAGAGCACTGTCACCTAATGATGATGACAGAAACTCCTTGGCGTATGTAATATGTCTGAGAAGGAATTTGGGGGTGAAGCTTTGATCGAACGATGAGGAATCGTCTGCCTCCTCGTCAAGAGCCCATTGCCAACCCCGGTTCATCATCCATACGGGACAGCCCAGAGCGTTTGCCGTTTCCCCCGTCTCCAAAGCCCTCCAATTTTCCGACTCCCGAATGGCCCCAAAGGAACCTGAAGCCGGTCTCTTCTTGCGAACGGGCAGACGCGCCGACTGAAAGGCCGTCGACTCGACTCGTCCGAGAGAAAGGAACGAAGCGAGGAGAAGAATGGCAAAGGCAGACCACTCTACGTTGGCAACAGACTCTCCCTTGGCATGCAACCACTGCATGACGTGAAGCCATCCGGCATGAATGCGTCCGGCAACAGATGATTCCAACACGCTTTTTGATATATCCAAGGCTCTGCGAACTTGTGGGCACACGGGCTGCAGCTGGATTCTTAGCTGGTGTTGACGTCCTTCCGTGTCCACGATGTCAATGACTCCGTGCTGTCTAGGATAGCGAATGCCGACGATGCCACCGTGACTGACGTCGATGACTTCTGACTTTCTATGCCCGACATCACGGTCTGCTAGCCTGCCGCGAAATTGCAGGCTCTTCGTATCATCAGTGAACAAGACTGATAGCGAGATTTTGGTCAACTCGATCCATGGAGCCTGAGCGCTGAGTTCGTGACGTCCGTCCACAGATTCGGAGAGAACCAGGATAACGGAAAGGCCTTCATCGACTAGCTTGGAAGAGTCGACGACGTTGTGCACCTTCCACTGCTCTCGGGGCGTCAATGATGCCGATACATTCCCAAACTTTTCTTGCAACTTGGCGACTACTGTCACCATCTGGAGCCGCCGCTCGACAGAGTCTTGAATACCGATGAGAATCTGCGTACGATTCTGCTCGTCAACAGCATATGAAGGAGCTACGAGAATGAAGACTTTGGCCTGGTTGCGAGCCGGTTGCGACGAGGTGGAATAGCGAACATTCGAATTGTCCACAGCAATCGTATGAACCCTGGTGAATTGGACCTCCCGTTGTAAGCCGTCAAAGTCATGATCGTCGAGCCCCATATTGTGAAGGCCGTCGTCTATGTCCATGCCGACTGGTGCTTCGAGCAAGCTTCCAAGGCTTGTATGAATAGGATGATGGAAGCTGGCACTTGTACGTCCATATTCATGCCGTTTAGACGCACCGCTGTTGGGCACGAGTGGTGGCTCGGCAAAGCCTGGTCTCTCATGCGACGCGGAGAGGTCGGCTCGAGCCAGCATCGAGCTTACTCGACGAGAGCTTCGCCGCGGAGCACCAGAGGCATCGTTGTCATGCTGTTCAAGAGAAGAAACCAGGTCCAACGGCTTGTCGGCCCTATCGCTTTTACGCTGACGCTTTCCGGGCAACGGAGCCCCGAAGCTCTCGCGGAAGTTTTGTTGAACAGGGGTTGATGCGCCACTGGTGAAGCCCGGTTGCATGGAACTTCGGCGGCGGCCGGCTCTGTGCTTGGCCTTCCTGCGGTGGCTAACAAAAGGATCCTCGCGGCTCAGGTAGGTAAGCCGCCAGATAGAGTACGAATTGGTTTCGCGATTCACAGTGACGCCGAGTACAAGGGGTTCTTTAAGCAGTTGAGCGGATGCGACAGGAAGTTGGATGCGCTCAATGTGAAGAAGTTCCTCTACAGGATCCAAAAATGCTGGTCTTCCCAAAGTCGTCTTCCGTCCCGTACGGTGGCTCTGGAGTTCGGAGTCGGTCACGACCAGGCCGATATCCGCGAGGGGGTCGGTTAAAGACAATAAGCGCGGCCAGTGTGGTTCGGCATGCTCCATGGGGGAGTCCCACATGTTCTCCAATGTCGATCTAAGGCTGAAATTGAGGGCCTTTGGATTCCTCAAACCCTCTGTCGAGAAAGTCGACTGTTGAGAGGTATCCAAGGCATTGAGATGTGACGAGACGAAGGAGTTTGGCGGGACACGAGGAAATTTGAGGGAGACGGGAGCCAGGTTGTCGGTCTTGGCCTTGCGCTGAATGATGACGCCAATGGGGCCAGCACAGGCGGATTCTACCTCGAACGGAATATGAAGGATATGGCTCGTTCCGGAGAGAAAGTAGACATGAGCCTGAGTCTCGAGAAAGACGACGAGGGCCTTTTCCAGTGGCGGAAAGCCAGCAGCTGGGGACTCAGAGGCAGCGCCATCAGATCTAGTGTCTTCGGACGTCGGAAAGTAAGACAGAAGAGCTTGAATGACGGGTTCCTTTTCGAGGTCGAATCTGAAAATCCTGCGCAAGGTTCCGCCGCGACACCAGACGACGCTATCTCGGGTAACGAGCAGCTCATCCTCACAACCATCGTCCGTAGTGATGTCCCAGGTGTAGGCGGAAGCTGGAGTGTCGGCGGGAATCAGCTGCTCCTGGATGGCGTAGCGCAGTCCTGACGGCTGATGCAGCCCCAGGGACTTGACCATAGCCATGGTAGCTCCATAAGGCTCACGCGTTGAGCAGTGATGGTTTGATGCTCAGCGGCAAAACTACGGAAACCTTCTGTCGCCTGTGATGATCGGACGCGTCTACGGAGGACGCTTTCGAAAGACCTTGCCCGGCCAAAATTGACCCCTGTAAGAAAAAAGCAATTTATCATGTAAATCTGCAGGGCAGGTACTTCTATCCCACGCGTAGCCACTATAGGTAGTTCTCTCAGCGTAGTAAATTGCCGAATCCCAGCGCTTTATATGCTACCGATTAAGGGGCCAGGCCCTGAATAACTGCCCTAACGCTGTGATGGCAGGCCTATAGCCTAGATGTACTGTTATCTATATATTTGTGTAGGAATTCCTTCTTTCCGACAGGGATTATTTTATGCTGGGCAAAGTCTTTTGAAGGCGTCCTCCGTAGACGCGGAAGCGATGCCAGGGCTCGGCATTGGCCGATTACCTAATCGCAAGAATCCTGAGGCTCTTGCCATTCCTGGAATGGGCTCCATGACGTAAGGCAGCTCTCTGCTCGCTCTTTCTGGCGACATGTCCATCAACCTGGAACCTACGGCGCCGAGCTCGTCTGCAGCTCTAGTCGGCACTCTTCTCCTGTCAGGAGTTTCGCTGCTTTTAGGATGAGCTGCTGCAATGACGGAACCAGAGAGACGCGCCTCCGAAGAATCTCCGCGACGCGCCGACGACGATGGCAATGGGGTCCAGCCCGTGTCTCCTGACAATGCGCATCGCGGCCGTCCCCAGCAGAGGCAGCAGGATCAGGACGGTCGTGAAATTGTATCTGATGCCCAAGCGGGTAAGAAAGATAAAGGAAAGGCTGGGAAAGAGGACTCGACCAGCAGCGAGGATGACGACGACGAGGAAGAAGATGACGATGACGATGACGATGAAGAGGAAGACGATGAAGAGGAGGAGGAGCCGCAGCTCAAGTACGCACGCATGACGCAGCACTTGGCTGCCGTGTATCGCAATGGCGACGCGACCAGCACCTTTGTCGTTGCGGGCGACAAAATGGTCTGCTCTATTCCCCCTCTCCAAGTTTGCACGTTAGCTTTGATCTCACAATCCTCTAGATTATAGGAACTCATAATGGCAATATCGTTAGTTGCTCACGTCTCGTGTTCTCGGCTCGGACTAATCGTTTCACAGCACGTTGTTCAACTGCCAACCTTCCAGTCGCTGCGAGTCTACCATGCTCATTCGGCATCCGTCACGACCATATCCATATCTCCATTTCCGCCTCCACTACCTGGAGATAAAGCATACGCTCCTCTGCGTCAGCCGGCCTCTCAGGCTCGACAAGCAGAAACATCGTCACCAGCCGCGACTTCGAGGAGGACGAGAGAGATCCAGCAGTTGCCGAAGCTTCCCTCCAACGAGATCTACATAGCAACTTCATCAATGGACGGCAACGTTTGCATACAGTCTCTCATCGATGTCAAGGACGTTCAGCTGCGAAACTTTGCTCGGCCGGTACAGGCCGTCGCTCTGTCTCCAGAATACAAGGTCGATCGAACTTATTTGTCAGGCGGCCTTGGGGGCCAGCTCATCTTGACAGTAGGTGGCGGCGCGGGACGAAGCACATCCACCACCACAGGAACTGCGGCAGCTGCAGCTTCGGGCTGGCTGGGTAGCGTGGGCTTAGGCCACAATACGGGCAAAGATACCGTCCTTCATTCAGGAGAGGGTTCGATCAGCTGTATAAAATGGTCCCTGTCCGGCAAGTATGTGGTATGGCTCAACGAATTCGGCATCAAAGTCATGCGCTCCAAGCTTCATCTCGAAAGTGGCGACTCGGATCACGCCTGGAAGCGGATGGCTCACGTAGACAGGCCTCAGACAGACGAGTGGGAGACCATGGCAAGTGTCTGGAAAGGCAGAGCCGAGTGGATCGACGAGAAGACTATCGATACCGACGAGGTGGTGCCAAGGTCTTCTACCGATACCAGGCAACGAGAGCAGACCACGGCGGTAATGGAGCGGCTCCTTGTTGGCTGGGGCGGCACCATATGGATCATCCATGTTCATCCAGGTGCCGGGGTCGGCAAAAATGCTGGTCAAAGGGCACTCGGACGAGCAGAAATCGCCAAGATGTGAGTGCTGATGATGAAATTACAGGTCTAGATAGTTCTGACCGACGACAGATTCCGAATGGACTGCATCATCTCCGGCATTTCACTCTATACACAAGGGCTTCTTCTTGTCCTCGCATTCACCCCGGATGCCGACAACTCTCAGAGCAAGCAGGCGAGGGATTCGTCCCGCGGGTCGAGGCAACGCGCGCGCTCTGGATCGTCGCGGCCTCTGACGGATCATAACCCGCCTGAGCTGAGGCTTATCGATCTCGGCTCACAGACTGAGGTCGATAAGCTGAGCCTCAATATAAGTCGTTATGAGCGGTTATCTTCTGCCGATTATCATCTGGGCGTTCTACCGGCTCACACGGCTGCGTCAGCCGCGGCGTCCAAGGGGACCCTCGAGGCGCTCGCTGGCTTGGGCACTGATGTTTGGAACGCCGCCATCAACCCCAAGTCCCTGTTCAGCTCTGGTGCTAGTATAATGAGCAAAGACAGTGGTGATGACGTGGGATCCAATTCCAAAGCTGCGAGTACTACCGGAACCATTCGATCCAGCAGGCCCACGGCGCTGGCCGCTCACCCGAGCTTGGTAAAGCCAGGGGCCAAGATATTCATCCAAAGCCCGTACGACTGCGTGCTAGCAACCAAGAGGGACCTGGCCGATCACCTGTCGTGGCTGTTAGAGAGGGAGCTTTACCAGCGTGCCTGGGAGCTCTTAGACGAGAACCCCGACGCTGTGAGCGTGTCGGCGGAGAAGACAGCAGACTTCGGATCGACGACACCATCCAAGAATCCATCGGGTGCCGACGACTTTTACGACGACGAGTCGGCCATTGACACTTCTCACAAAGCCGTGATCTCCTACGCGGAAAAGGAGAAGAGACGGATCGGCGAGCTCTGGATTCAGGAACTCATCGAGGAGGGTAACTGGAAAGCGGCCGGGCAGGTGTGTGGCAAGGTTCTGACGACGCCAGACCGCTGGGAGAGATGGGTTTGGGCTTTTGCGGGAGCGAACAGGTTTGACGAAATCGCGTGTCACATGCCGGCACGACCGCTGCAACCACCGCTGCCGTCGACGATTTACGAGGTGGTCCTGGGTCATTATCTGCAGAACAACAAGCCGCGGTTTAGAGAGCTTCTGGCTACCTGGCCGACGGATCTCTTCAACGTCAGCATCGTCTGCACGGCACTTGAAAATCAGCTCAAATTTCGAGACGTTCGAGAGGATAGCATTGACGAAGGCGTCAAAGGTAGAGACTGGCGAATCGTCATGCAGAGCCTTTCGGGACTATACGAGGTCGTTGGAAGGAACCGAGAGGCCCTGAAGTGCTACATCAAGCTTCACGATGCCGACTCGGCCTTCCGGCTGATCCGAGATGGTCATCTCGCCGAGGCGGTGGCGGACGACATCCCCAGCTTCATAGGACTGAGGGTTGACCCCGAGCGGCTGGAGGCTATGACAAAAGAAGACCTGGCGCGAGCGACGTCGGAAGCCATCACGCTCCTCGTCGACGAAGCGCAGCACGGCCTGGTACGGCCAGAGACGGTGGTGGAACAGCTCAGGGGCCGAGAGCTCGACCTCTACTTGTACTTCTACCTCAAGGGTCTATGGCGAGGCGAGGGCATCAAGGAGCGGACGGGTGAGACGATGGATCGCCTGGTCATGGACAGCCAGTCCCTGGTGGACGACTTTGCCGACCTGGCTGTGCACTTGTTTTCCGTAAATGACAGACCGATGCTCATGGAGTTTCTCAAATCGTCTACCTCGTACACGTTTGAAAAGGTAAAGCGATGAAGTCGAGGACGCAGGTTCGGAAGGGAAGGCTGACGACGACAGGCTGTCCAAGAGTGCGAGGACTTTGAGTATCATGACGAGCTTGTCTATCTCTACTCCAAGACGGGCCAGACGAAGCGCGCGCTCTTCCTCATCATCGACGGGCTGAAGAATGTGGAAAAGGCCATCGAGTTTGCCAAGGAACAGGACGATCCCGACCTATGGGAGGACCTGCTCAACTACAGCATGGACAAGCCAGCCTTCATCCGCGCCCTGCTCGAGCAGGTCGGCACCGCCATCAACCCAGTGACGCTGATACGGCGTATCCCGGAGGGACTGGCGATTCAGGGCCTGAGGGAGGGGCTCACGCACATGATGAAGGAACACGAGCTCCAGCACAGCGTCAACTCTGGAGCGGTGCGTGTGCTACGCAGCGAGCTGGCGGCGGCGCAGAACGAGTTGCGGGCAGGACAGCGGAGGGGGATCAAGTTCGAGGTGGTGCCGCCGACGGAGGCTGCGAGAGAGGGCAACGGGATGGCAGCAGTCGACAGTCGAAAGCCGAGGCCCGGTCGATGCGCGAGCTGCGGCGGGCCCTTGACGGAACTCGAGACGGAAACGCTGCTGGGCTTTGCTTGCGGACACGTCTTCCACGTCAGCCACCTGCTGGAGATGCTCCACGAAAGGCCGGAGACGGGATTCGACGCTGGCGATGAGGGAACGGAAGAAAGACGACATTCGGTGGGCATCAAGGTTATGAGGGCGAGGCTGCTCAGGGACAAGGTCAAGGGCGGCTGTCCGATCTGCCAGGTGAGGGAATAGGTATGTATGAAGGAAGCTCTGGAGAGGGTTGGGTGAATACCATTAATTTCAGTCTACTTGATTTCGACTCGACTTCTTTTCTTCTGCTTCGTCCTGTTGACGAGAGCATGCCTAGGTACAAATAGCAGGATTTATGTTGCCGGGCTGGCACGATGCAAACCATGTACGATATCGGGAGACTTGGCGGCCTCCCATGCTAAGGACAAAGGGAAGATGTTGGAGAGAGGGAATCGGCTTCTCAGAAGAGGAAAGCGACGGCCATGGCTCCGGCACCGACGGCAACGCCACGCATGACGCTGACAGTGTTGCTAGCACCCGTCGACGTGGGCATGGGCGAGTAGGTGCTGGTCGAGGGCCAGTACTGGACGCTCTCGGTGGCGGTGAGGACCTTGCGAGTGGTCGGCATGGACGAGTTTCCGCGCGTCATGGTGGTCTCAGCGCCGACGTCGGGCTCGGTAGCGGTGGCCTCGGGGGAGAAGCTGATGGGCGTCTCGACCGATCCCTCAGCCGAGTAGGCCTGGATGGAGGTGCCGACCTTGAGCCCCGTGCTGGGAGCGGCCTCGCCCGAGCCCTGAGTCGAGGTCGAGAGCTGGCAGTTGATGGAGCGCACGACGGTGCACATGTTGACGGTATAAAGAACGGAACCTGGGACAGCGATCAGCCAAAATTAAACTCGCTTCTCATCAAAGATGGAAGAAGAGGAAATGGTGTTCTTACCGTCAGCAGTCATGGAACCCAACTCCTGGGGGGCCAAGGTCTCAGTCGTTGAGTTATTGGCTGCGAAGTCTGGTCAGTTACGATATCGTCTCTCTTAACTTTTGTGAGGGGAGGAGAAGGAAAGGGGGAAAAATATAAAACTCACTGTAAGGCTCGACAGCGCTGGCGACGGTGGCAAGGCCGGCGGCCATGAGAAGAACGTTGGCGATGGCAGCAGGCATCTCGGAGACGAAGACGAAGATGATGGTGATGTGCGTTGACTTGTGTGAGTTTCTTTTGAAGTTATTCCGAAACAGAAGGAGGATGAAGAAGAAGAAGAAGAAAAAACCTGCAGTTTTTTTTTCCCCTTTCCTTGTTTATTTTGGTCTGTGAATGGGACTTCAGGTTAGAAGTTGTTCTGGATAAGGTCGGTTGGATGCTGATGGCTTGGGAAGAAGATGATTTCCAACGTCCTCGCCAGGACCATAAAAAGGATCTCTGAGTCGAGGGAGGAGGCGCTTGCGAAGGGGGGTCCGATGGTGGTGCAGACGGGAAGGGAAGGGGTTTGGATTGGAACGCGGCGAAGCAGTAGGTGCAATATCTCGTTCCGAAAGATGGTGGGCGAAACAGAGAGAGGAGGGATGGGGGGGGGGAAGAAATGCTAATAGAGGAAGAGATAGTGAGGAATCGACATACCTTGTGATAGAGAGCTTTTTCTTTTGGTCTGATGATGATTGAAGTCTCGAGTTTTGGCGATGGTTGATGCTTTGCAACGATGGGGGATGATCGGATGAGGGAGAAGAAGGAGAAGAAGAAGAGAGGAGAAGGGCAAAGAAACAAGAAGATGGGGGATTGTATGCGATGCCTGAGAAAACAGGTATCAAGACGCCGTTTTGTTTGCGCTCTCACGGTCGAGGTGAATTGACTGACTTTTGGGGGGGGGGGCTCAGCAAACGGACCATAGGCAGTTCTCGACGACGCCTACGCCTACGCCTACGCCACTACCGCCACCATCATCACCATCAATCATCATCATCATCATCACCACCACCACACGTGCTGCACCGCACTCTCCTCCTACAATGGACCATCTCTCCATCTATCTACCTATCTACCTTATGTAAGTCGCGTAGAGACAACATCACCAGCGCGTCTCTGACTCTGACTCACATTATTCTATTTCATCCCCAGCAAGTCTCTTTTTCTGACTCACATCGTTGGTGAGAAGGCTTTTCTTTCGTTATCCCAACGGGGGGGAAAAGGGTATGGAAGGGAGGATTATAAGGGAAAGAAAAGAAGGGGGAAAAAAAAAACCGACTCAAGGGGTTCGTCAGACCTGGGCAAATAGAACGAATGATAGAGTCGATTTTCTTTTCTCGTTGGTATGAGATGATTGGAAATCGAATTTGCGAGACTATCATGTTGTTTTTCTGCATTTTCTCCTCCGTCTTTTTTTTTTATTTCCTTCTCTTATATCCGTATACATACGTAGGTGATCTTTGCATAGTACATCTGGGAAGAGGCATATACCTACATATGTGTGTGTGTGTGTGATTCCATAGACGGGAGATATAAATCAAGACTGAATCCCAGCATCAAATTCGAGACGGAAAAAAATACAATCAAAGAAAAAGATTTCGTCTCACTTTGCCTTCTCCATCGCTTGCTTAGTGAAGTCTTCCCACGCTTCTCCATCCCCCTTTCTTCCCCTCCTCCTAATCTGGCGTGGAAGCAGAGAAAAGGATTCCGTCTGCAAAGATTGTCACATCTTGAGTGAGTGAAGGTGAATGTTGCGGTTTCGTTGCTGATGCATCATGATGCACTTAAAGAGGCGTTTTGTTGTGCTGGCAGCTTTGCTTTTCTAGCTTCACCAGCCGTGGCGTTGGATGGATCGCGAGGTTGAGCTTCTGATGCTCGTCCGAGCGGCAGAAAAGACAGTTGCAGAATATAATGTCAGTTTTGCTCATATCCTTCAACGAAGTCCAATGGGCGGATGGTTTAGTGGTATAATGCCTTCTTAGCATGATCAGAACGAGCATGTATGGAGGAGGTCCGGGGTTCGATTCCCCGTCTGTCCATTCTTTTTCGCTCTCTCGTCATCCTTCATTTCTGGACGCCATCTCCAATGCCATTGATGAATGACACATTCTGCTATTTTTGCCATCCTGGCGATAGAGACTGAAGTTCTTCGCGTCAAAGACAGAATCGCATTCGTCTCCCGTCATCTCATCGTCTCGTAACTCATCTACAACATGAACCCCTTCTCCAAGTGAAAAAACTCCCATCGCCAATCACACCACCCCCGCCACCGCCGCCATCGTGGCGCCGTACGCTCCCGCACACAGGATCCAGTCCATCATGCCCCTGTCCAGCTGCTGCATCAGGCCAGACTGCACCAACGCCATGCAGATGCTGGCACCTACGAGGCCCACCACCGTGATGCGCCCCGAGAAGCCCGGGATGATGGCAAAGGTGAAGACGGGCACCAGCACCGCCGCAAACACCGCCAGCGCCAGCTGCGACAGCGATGACTTGAGGGACACGCCCTCTGCAATCCTGTCTTGCTGCTTGGGCGTCCTCCGGCCACTGGCCTCTGACTCTGATCCCCTCAGCATGGTAACTGGCACCGCCGCCATCGGCCCCGTTACCATGTCCTCGGCCTCCCGGACTACCACGCCTTCGCCCGTCACCGCAGCTTCCGCCGCCATCGACTCCCCTCTCTCTAGACAGACGAGGTCGTCGGGAACGTCGAGGAAGCTCGTCTCCTCGTCTGCCAATAACCGGTTGGCGGCCAGGTAAGTTTTGTACTCGTGCATCTCGTGCAGCGTGGGAACCGCCATGTCCTGTGTCTTGCGCACCGAAGCCATGACCTTGTCTACAGGGGGCAATCAGCAAACGGAACATGCAAAGAGAGTTCGTGTTGATCGTACTATATTGGCTCAGCTTATAGCCGATCTGGCCCAAAATCTCCGTCCTTTGCTGCGCCAAAGGGTTGTTCGTCCAGCGTTCCTGGCGACGCGAGGCGGGCAAGATGCCATAGCCTCTCTCGATCGTGTCTCTCGAGTCCAGCATCTGCAGCTCCTTCTCGAGCTCTATCAGATCGGCCTGCATGTACAGAAGAAGCCGGTGGCTGAGAGCTTCGAAGCGCCTGTACATTGGCGTGACGGGCCGGCCGCCAAGACCACCTACCAATTTCGCTGCTAGGAGCTGATAGCCGCTCATCGGTGGCTTTTCCGTCGCGTACGTCGGCTGAGACATACTTGAGGCGACCTGCGAGAGGGCCGCTGGCAAGTGGCTGGGAACCACGGGAGGCGACCCGACGAGGTTGCATATGGCCTGCGAGTGATTGTATTCTGGCCTGGAAGGCACCTCGCCGGTACCCGCACAGTAGCCCATGCTTCTCAGGGCATCAGCTCTCCCCGGTGTGGCGTCGCCTTGGCTGCCATTAAGCATGGAGACATTGGATGCGTTGGACATGTTGTAGGAACCAAAGGTAGCTCCCGCGGAAGAACTCGTTCCCATCGGAGATTCGACCAAGTAGTCCAGGGCACTGGGTCGCCGCCGTGGGCGCGGCGCGTAGTAAGTGCTCGGGTAGCCGCGCAATGATTGGGTCGATATCTGACTTGTCACAGGGCTGCAGTCTTCCACCGGCAGCGGCATTTGTAGAGCGACTGCTGCGGCCTTGAGAGACGGTGGCGTGACTGTCTCTGACATGGTCGGCGTCTTGGCATCGGTCGAGGATGAAAGGGTCGAGGATGAAAGGGTCGACGGTGTATGGGTATCTGCAGCTGGCGCTTTATTATCGTTTTCTTGCTGGCCTGCCGCGGCCATTCCGTCGCCAGCATCGGGCGAGGGCAAGGAAGAGACGTTTTGCGGGCGAGCGTCGAGAGCGATTGTGTCGTCTGTGGCCAGTGTCTGCACCATTTGCTCATCGGGAATTTCCTCCACCGTCACCATCGGGGCCACGCGATGGGATGAGACCGGCGGCGGCTGTCCCGAGGATCCGTTGACGCCTCCAGCTGTCGGGACGGGCGACTCCTGGTTGGCACCATCCGCGTTGATGTCGACGGCAGCCGGTTCATGGCACGACTGAGACTCGGTTGTGCAGTCCATGTCGGTTTGGCGAAAATCGTGTTGGCGTGGTTGAGGTTAAGTGGTAGGTCGAGGCAGGTGTAGACAATGACTATGGAGCAGACATGTCTTGTCAGCGTCCGTATCTGGGCGCATCTCAGCATCACACAAGGAGAAGAAGAGGAGAAGAAAAAGAAAGGCGAGGTGTGATGCAGGATATCGACGCACCGTCCCGACAGCCTCGGCTCAGGGCGACATGATTGGACCGAGGTGCTATTGCTGTTCAGCAGCCACCTCGCACGCCTCCAGGTATCATCTCCGATGTCATTCAAGAGCCATTGGGCTGTGGTGAGTGACCGGAGGGGTCGCGAAAGAGTGTCGGCCAGATCAGCGCCGGTACGTAGGAGATGGGTCGCACAGAGAGGCCACTGGCTCAGCATGACGCCAGAAGAAGTCGTGGCCCTTTTTTTTGGTGCCCGACGGGGGGTCATGGCTGAGGAGGGAGTTAGAGGTAGTATGTAGTTGGTGGTGGTGGTGGTGGTGGTGGTGAAGAGGAGGGCTGAAGTCATGGTGGTGGTGGTGGTGGTGATGGTGGTGGTGGTGGCCCGTAGAATCCCTGGCACAGTGTGTGAGTCACGAGCGGCTGAGGGGAACGATGTTTGCTGCGGATTGACGGTGACAAGATGAATGCAGAAGAAGAAAAAGAAGAGAAGGCATCCCGTAGCATTATCGACGTTGAGGCGGGGATTTTGCCAATCGTACTGTATTCTTCGAGATTACGTACGGACATGCGTTCGCGGGCTTTCTCACGGGCCGAGAGATTGCTCGCACCGCTTTGGAGGGGATCAAGGAAGACGAAAAACTACCTAAGGTACCTGCGGGATACAGGGCAGGCCTTTCATCGTCGTGACTCGTGAAGCGGCCGTAGTCGGACTGCCACCACCACCACCACCACCACCACCAGCAGCACACACGCTACGGCTCTCGGACTGCGTCATTCATACATAGGTACACACATATATTCATACGTCTATACTGGCCTACGACCACATACATACATACATACACACCTACCTTTCTACCTGCTACCTACCTCTATGACGGAGTCTCTCAAGTCATAATCTCCCCCAGTCCTGCTCCTCCTCTTCCTCCTCCTGTTCCTCCTCCTCCTCTTCCTCTATCCTATACACACATGCACACACTCTCTCATCTAAAAATAGCGTCAAAATGCGCCGCACGCCTGTTGCCCAGCTCAGGGCCTATCTGCTACGCGGCACTCTTCCACCGTACGGTTGCCTCGCACCCATGGAGTCGAGGCCTCGCCTGGTTGGTCCGTCTGGCCCAGTCAGGTCTCTCCACGCTGCTCTGCCAGCCACGACAGCACCGCCCACCGTCCCCTTGCGGAAGCAGTTGAGAGAAGAGGCCAGACGAGCCAAGAAGGAGGGCAGCAAGAAGCGTAAGACCGAATCCCAGGTCGTTGATGGCTGGGAGATGACAGTCGGAATCGAGATTCATGCCCAGCTCAATACCGCCCGCAAGCTCTTCTCCCATTCCGCCACCTCGTTCAACGACGAGCCCAATAGCCATGTCACCCTCTTCGACGCCGCCATACCGGGCACCCAACCGTTGCTCAACACCGACGTGCTACTTCCCGCCCTTCGAGCTGCCCTGGCTTTGAATTGCGACGTACAGCGCGTCAGCCGCTTTGATCGAAAGCATTACTTCTGGTGGGATCAGCCCTCGGGCTATCAGATCACGCAATACTATGAGCCTCTGGCGAGGCGTGGACACATAACGCTGTTTGCGCGCGACGGCATTGCTCCGGAAGATGGGGACAGCGTCACCGTTGGCATCAAGCAGATCCAGCTTGAGCAAGACACGGCCAAGACGCTTGCTCAGGCACACAACGTGCATTGGCTCGACTTCAACCGGGTTGGCGTGCCTCTCATCGAGATCATCACCGAACCCGACCTTCATCACCCGCGGACCGCGGCCATCTTGGTTCGCAAGGTGCAACTCATGCTCAGCTCCGTCGACGCCTGCGTCTCCGGTATGGAAGCCGGCGGCCTCCGGGCCGACGTCAACGTCTCGGTGAGAAGGCTCGACGACCCGTCCAAAAAGCTCGGAGTGAGAACCGAGATCAAAAATCTCAGCACCATCAAGGCCGTCGAGGACGCCATCATCGCCGAACGAGACCGGCAGATTCGAGAGCTGAAAGCCGGCGGGGTTATTATCGGCGAAACCAGGGGTTGGACCCTGGGTGCCAAGGAAACACGACGGCTTCGAGGCAAAGAGGGCGAGGTGGATTATCGCTACATGCCGGATCCCGATATCGCGCCGCTCGTCATCGCCGACGACTTGGTAGATTACCTACAAACGTCTCTCGCTATATTGCCCGACGCCGAGCTCGACCAGCTCGTAGCCAATTGGGGTCTCACGCCGAAAGACGCCATGTCGCTACTGGCTTTGGATACGGGTTCCCGGGTCCAGTACTTTTATCGGGTGGTAGAGGCGCTCGGGAAGAAGCTCGCTGCCGAGTTCGCCCCCTCGCCGCCGCCGGAACTGGCCAGATACGCGACTCTGGCGGGAAATTGGGTCCTGCACGAGCTCGGTCGCGTCGCGGCCTTTAAAGGCGAATCGCTGGTCGTGGGCTGTCAAGATGAGCCGTTGGTCATGGAGGATCTCGTCTTCACGCCCGAGGGCGAGTGCGCTCGTGTGCCCATCTCGGAGCTGTCGCAGCTGCTATACCATGTCTATCTCAAGCACATTACCGGCAAAGTGGCCAAGGCGCTTCTGCTGAGCGTCTACCTGGGCGAACTCCAGAACGGGGTGTTGGCGGCCATCCAGGCCAACGATCTCTGGTTCAAGGAAATCTCGCAGGACGAGTACGCGGCGCTGGCGGAGGAGGCCATGGAGGGGGAGGAGAAGGTGCTGAGGGAATTCGGCTGGAAAGAGGAGTTTCCGCAGGGGAAGCTCATGTTTCTAGTCGGCAAGATGTTGCGGCTCGGGCCTACCGAGCGGATCGACCCCACTGCGGCAAAGGAGGCTATGATGGCGCAGATTCAGCGCCGCAAGGGGGCTGTCGGCCGTTAGTCTCGGCACCGTCCGGTCAGCTCGTCACGAGGAGAAGATTCTTCTCGTACCCGTTTGTTGCTCAGAATGCCTTAGCAAAGAGCCGATCTCGATGTGTGATGCAGCATACGTCATGGCCTGCAGTTCATGACATCATGATGAACGACGAGCAATTTGGGTAACCAATAAATAGCAGCCATCGTTGGCGAGGACCGTTTCCGTCTCGATTTTACTCGCAATTCACCATCAATTCGACATTGAAGTCTCATCTTCCAACATCCGAACAATCACCACAAACAAATAAATCATGTCTCTGGCAACTCATCGCTTTGTCCGCTTCGTGGCGAGTCGACCCATCGCAAGACGCGTCTACCCTCAACGTCGCGGCTTCGTGACGACACCTGCGTTGTGCAAGTCAGCGACAGAGACTGTCAAGGACGGGCTGAAGTCGGTGGATCGGAGAGTGAGCGATAATGTCTTGATACCGGGGCTCGACGCAGCTGGTTTGTCGTCTCTTTCGTTTGCTTCCTTCCTAGTCGCGGGGACCTATCCGCGTAAACTGGCACCGCAGCTGACTGTCCGGCTTCCCGTCCAGCCAAGGTGAAAGAGGCTGCCCAGTCAGTAACCATGGGCGACGCAAAACAAAAGGCGAACGACATGACTGCCCAGGCCAGGTCCAAGACGGAGCAAGCCAAAGGTGATGCCGCGGCCAAGGCAGAGGAGCTCAAAGGGGATGCAAGGTCGAAGATGGAGCATGTCAAGGGACAGGCTAAAGGCGCGGCTGCCAACGTTCAAAGTAAACTTTAGTTTGGCGTAATAAACGAGGGTTGATTAAGATGCTTGTATGTCTCTCGAAGATTCTCGAGAGAGGCAGTTGGATGGTACGACAAGGGAACCTAGTAGGGCATTGGGTAATGAACAATGCTGCAATGCACGTGTAAATTATGAAGGTGTCCGTAGATTTGGTGTGAATTATTCATATAACAGGATGTGACGCTGATGGGCGTTAAATAGACACGATGCTGCAAGACGGAGCCATTAACAGGTCAGTCAAATTGAGGTTCGGACATACGAATGCAGTGCTATGCAGTGTACCAAGAGAAGCAAGACATCACTCGTTGATGCTACCCTACTGCTCCCCTAAACGGATACACCATGACACTGCAGAAAGCGGTGCAACCACACTTGACGACGTGTTCATGACAAATGCAGTGAGCGATCCAGACTCGGTCAGTCTGGACGGCAGGGCAACCAAGTTTGAAGGGGACGAGAGAGAGAAAGTATCATGAGGCCGGAGACGGGACACACATGGCCTGATCGGCACACATCATCATGCTCCTGAAGCTGATGAAAGACAGCGCCAGCAAAGCTCAGCATGTACATACGTAGGTGCATATATTATATACAGACACATACACACGCACACACAATACACTTGATCAGACAACGGCATGCCGCCGCGGTCTCCTGTAGGCAAACTCGCCAAGCGGGAAGCGAACCCAAGTAGTGTCCTCGGTCATGAGAGCGGAGCTTCCAGCGTAAAAGGCGCCAAGGGCACAAAGGGCGCCGAAGACACCCCCGGCGCGGGTGAGACGTCTGGCAGCGACCGGGTGAGACGTCGATACGAACTGACCGATACTGAGGAAGAAGAAGGCGAGGGCGAGCAAGCCGAGCACAGAGAGGATGGCGAGGTTGGTACGAAGGGCGGCGAGGACGAACAAGAGGGTGAGGAAACACCAGAGGATGAGCATGATGCCCATGGCGAAGCTAAAGGCTCGCTCGTCGCCGTGATAGGCCTCCTTGATGCCGAGCGAGGGCACGCGGAACATGGCAAAGGCGAGCCAGAAGGCGCCGTACGAGCAGTGGACGGTGGTGCCGAAGGTGTTGCCCACGCGGAATTCCATGATGCCGGCGACGAACTGGGAGGCGCCGCCGAAAAAGACGGCGAGGCCGAAGATGGCTTGATCCGGGCCGACGGTACCAAGAGGGTTTGAGTCGGGGAGGCTTTTGGGGAATCGTGTTTGTTAGGAGCCGTTTTCGATGACGATGATGCTCATCTTCAGCCTTTACTCGAGGAAAGACAACTTACCCAGCGCCACAGAGATAGATGCTCAGACAAAAGGTAGTCAAGGCGAAGCTGATGAGGCCCAAAGGTCCTGGATTTGCGACGCGGAAGAATTTGGGATCTCTAACCTGCGAGACGGTTGATTGGTGAGGTTTCGAGTCTGCTTCTGCGTAATCATGGGCGGGAGTTCCGGTGGATGAAGCCATGATGTGAATCTTTGCTTGGAGGAGAATAAACCGGATTTTTTTTTTGTTTGTTCGGAAGACAAGGAGGGCGAGGGGAGAGAGGGCGAGGGAAAGAGGAGAGAGGCCATGGAATAGCCATATTATAAGAAATATAGAACCTCGGAGGCCGATGCTATCATCCGAATCATCTGTCAAGGGTGTCCCGAAAGAACGTCGTCATCGACCTTTCAACGCGAGGGAGGGGGGGGGGGAATTGGTTGATGGGAGACATGTCTGCCTATCCAAAGCAGATCAGTCCCACCCCCCTCTTCTCATCTCATCACCAGACCCAGCTATAGTTCGAGAGCTGAGGAGGGGGGTGGGGATGAAGGAGAAGGACGGCGCCTTCTGGTCGTATTTCGGTTCGACGGATCCTTTCTCTTTCCGACGCCCATCATCACCATTCTCGTCGTCGTCGTCGTCGTCATCATCATCAGAGACGGACTGTTTCGACCATGGGTCACGTCGTGTACCTACATACGTATGTATAGGTACGTTAATACGGATAGTAGCTACTACCTAGGTAGGTAGGTAGGCATTTACACTTACTCGAATCGACTGCAAGGTACTACTATCGTTGGTGATGGTGTCTTTTTCTTCTTCTGCATATACATACATCGCCGCGTCTGCTGTACATACCTACTACCATTTACATATGTAAGTCATCGACCAGGGGAAGCTGTACATAGCTGCTCTCTCTCTCTCTCTCTCTCTCTAAGGCGGACTTGAAGATGGAAGACGAGAATGGCTGTTTGTTGGGGCGGGCGGGGCACCTATTGATGCTTCCCCCTTCGGCAACATACGGGAATAAGCATAAGCAGCTAAACTTAAGGTAAGGGACGGCATCTTAGGGTCAGTAAGGCATCCTTTCTCGAGGTCACTAACTACAGCTAGATGGTTAGTATCTAGCAGTTCAGTCTCGAGGACACTGCCGGGCTTCAGCCCCCCCCCCCCCCCCGTCTTGTTCCGGCCCGGCAGAAGATCACATGCTGAGCCGTGATAGGCTTGCTTGAACAACGCCGCTAGAGATACCTAACCGTTGCCTGCTTGCTATACTCGCTTTGTAAGAAGAAGGGCTAGGGTAAGTGTAACGCATCGTTCTACGCGGGCTATGAGGATGACAAAATCCCGTCCTACAAGAAGCAGGTTCAGCAAGAAAACCTAGAGTGAGCATCTTGATGCCTTCCGTGTCATGTGACTTGCTCTCACACACAAGCACAAGCTGCGGACAGGCACACATACTCTGTCTCCCCTTTTTCCTTCGCAATGCCAGAGGAGGAAGCCTCTCGTTCGTTATATGTATATACCTACCTATCTACCTAGGTATGCAAGGGAAAGACGATCTAGCTTGACAACTCTTCTTCCCCTCGAAGCCGATAACGGACGTGCCATTTGTTCCCGTGTGGCTGACAGCTACCCTAGACCTTACGTTTGTCCGTCACCGACCTCACCCCCTCCTTCGATCACACCTAAAGCTAAAGCCCACCAACTACAACTGAACTCGTCTCAGGCACAGACAAAATTAGACCATACAATGACCAAGATGATGCGGTCTGCTACACCGTGGCTCGCATATGGATCGCGGTCACAGCCCCTCCTAATGCCCGTCCGACCCTCACCGTCCACCTCGAGACGGCGGCCCGTCCCGTCCGTATCGGCTTCGACCTCATCCGAAGCTATGACCTGGCCCCGGGGTCCCAATCCGTCTCCCTACGAGGTGCTCGGCGTCTCACGAAGCGGGCCATACTCCAAGACTCGCTTCTACCAGCTGGTCAAGCTGTACCATCCAGACAGCAACCAGCCGTCTTCTGTACTCCCGCCCTCCGTCCGACTCGAGCGTTACCGCCTTGTCGTCGCCGCAAACGACCTTCTCAGCGACCCGGCCAAGCGCCGTCTCTACGACGCTCTCGGCATCGGCTGGCTTCCGCCTTCCCAGTCGCACTCACAGCCTTCTGCCAACACTCACCGTCGGGAATCCGATTCGTCGTGGCGTCATCGTCCCGGCTCAGCTGCTAATAACGCCACGTGGGAGGATTGGGAGGCATGGCATGAGGCTCGTCGTCGTCGTCAACAACAGCATTCAAGCGATCCGAACCCCGAACTTAGTAACGTGGAGATTGCATTAGTCTACCTCTGTCTTATTGTCATCCCTCTTTATGTTCATATCTTTGGGATAGGACCGCCGAGCGCGGATCGTGCGGATCGTGCCCAGAGGCAGACATCCGCCATCAAAGAGGAGGTCCGCAGAAGCACCGAGGCCACGTCCGAAAGAACCATGCACGAGAGCATCGACCACTTTCTGATGAGCAGGCAGGCCGATTGGCGTTTACGTTACGAACTCGAGGCGCGCAATGCGCGCAATGCGACCAGGCGTATATCCACGAGAAACAACGCCGCTCCGCCGTCCAATAGACCTACATGAGTGAGGGCTTCCACACTTGATCCCCGCCTTCTCGTGAGGGCTTCCGAGTGAGAGACGTGCTACTCAACAAGTTATCCCGTCTATCCACCCACCACTGTTCCTCGCCCGACCCGTGTTTCAAGTCACGGGTCGTTCGATTGACTGGACTGGGTACACTTTGGTCGCGACGAGCAGGCCTCTCCTTGAGAATCCTTGTCTCTTGGGGCTACCAGGCGCTCGTTGATGACGTTGTCGATGCGTAGCCGGGGTGGACCTGAAGTAAGCGTCGATCCATTCTTCGGCGGGCCGGCTGCCGTCAACGGTCAGTCTCCTGAATCGGCCCGGAATACGGAGACGGGAAAGACTCGCCTATAACAAGATCAAACAGCTTGACGATGACGGGCCCCCATACTGTCATGGCGATGATCTGCCCGTACGACCACTTGCTGGCGTCAAAGCTGTTCTCGTTGAAGACTTTGACGAGAGATATCATGTAGAGAATGTTGATGACAAAGTATGCCAGCTCCAGCATCCGCCACAGCCATCTGTTGAAGCTGTCCCACATGGGCTTGTATCTGCCCACAGGGCCACGACCGAGGAGGTGACCGCGGACGCGAATGTTCTTGGTGTGTCGGTACGCGCGAAGCGTCCAGCTCAGCTGATCGACCAAGAGGATGAGGATGGTGAAAGAGTCGAGGACAAGAAAGACAATCTTATAGACGTAGGGACGAGGAAAGAACTTGAGGTGAAAGCCGTCGACACCGCGCATGGAGGAGCAGTAACTGCGCGGGCTGGGGTTGCCGCCGCAGGCACTGAGCTGCTTCTGCTTGCGAAACAGCTCAAAGGCTTCGTGGAAGTATATGGTCTGGCTGGTGGAGACGATGGCCAAGAGGTACTCTGCAAAGAAGCCGATAAAGGTGTGCCAATTGCGGATTCCCTCGCGGTGGAGGCAGATCTGGATGAGGAACATGGACAGGATGCCGTTCTGGCTGACGTGAAAGGCGACGGCGGCATTGACGATGATTTCGGCCCAGAAGGTACCGCCCTGGGAGCTGACGACGACGGTGAGGATGGAGGCGATCTGGATGGCGAAGACGAACCAGCACTGGGCTTCCTGGAACTCGACGAGCGTCGTTGCGAGGGCGATGCTGGTCCGTGACAGGGCTGACGAGTCGTGCCAGGTGAGACGGCGCGGAAGATTCATCCTCGAGATGGGCCCTTGCTTGGCCTTGGCCTTGGCATGCTGGACATGGTGAACCCATAGGACGAAGACTTTGAGGAAGACGAAGAGGAGGCTGCCGAAGCAAACCTGTAAGACGTACGAGATGAGCACCTTTTTTTTCGGGCGTCGAACCTGGACCGTCAGTGATGGATGAATGAGAACAACAGAGGGAGAGAAGAGGCAGGAGGTCTCAGCCACACTCACACCAGGCCCGAAAATGTCTGGATTGATGTCGACCGGCAGCTGAGGACAGAAAGAGCTCATAGCCTCGAGAACGACCAGGGGTTCCGACTTTGGCGTCAACGTCATGACGGACCGACTGCAAGGCTTATGAAGGTTATCGTCCTCGCAAGCAGCCTCGGCACAAGCAACGAAGCAGGAAAGCGTCGGCTTGGCGTCGAAATCAGCCAAAGGCACACCGCCCATGAGGCTGCTGGCGTTGTGCTCCGCCTCATCAGGAACATAGAAGACCTTGACGGAACGAGTCCAATACGCAACGGCAGAAAGGGCAGCGCAGTTGTAAAACGTCTCGAGAGATCCGAAGATGATGGCCGGATCTTGACATGCTCTGTGACAGTCGGTCACTACCTTTTCCCCCTTGTTTCCTTGGATGCGGCATCCAGCTGGAAACAGGGAAATGTGCAGGTTGCCATTGATGGCGGGCGTGATGGGCAGTTTCTGAAACAGGCCTTGGTTCTGGATCGACGCTATGCCGTCGAGGTCGTTGAAGGGGAAGAATCCCGTCACGCCTCCGACGTTGTTCTGAGGTACGAACGTGATGGTCAGGGGCATCGAGTGCGGCACCGTCGCCATGGACGCAGCAGGGCCGACGAGCGAGACCGTCTCCGTCATCTTCATGTGTTGCTTGTTTCGACGGGTGCATCGTTTTCCCTCTCCTTCTCTGGCTGAGGAAAAAGGGGGGGGAAAGAAAGCTGTGTTATGGCGTGGGTGTGAGGGTTTTTTTTCTTTGTTCGGAGATATATGCATATCCCCTCCCCTTGTGTTTCGACTATGAGCTGCGCGGGTGAAGTCTCGTCGAGGAAGACTATTCCTATCGCGTACAGGCGAGTGCTTTTAAGTCGTTTTGGACGGTATTTTCTTTCCCCATTTTGCTCCTAGATATGCCTTTCACATGCTTTGCTTATAGGGGGTGCAGCCGGTAGTCGTTGACTTCATGACTGTTAAGTTGTCTCTCTGTCGTTAGAGGCTTGAAGTTGCAAGTATCGCGACATCATGTGACCCCGTGATGCCGATAAGCCGACCTTCCTCAACCTCACTCTCCTCTTCACCCCTCACCCCTTCTCACCCCTGACCTTTCACTCTCGGCATCCAACTCCTACAAGACACTGAAACCTCTTTCTCTCCCCATCCCTCCCCCCAAAGACCATGCCTCCGCTCGCCCCCCGTCTCCGCCCCCGCCTTCTCCCCCGCCTCCTCCCCCGCGCAGCAACCCCCCGTCCGTACTCAAGCCAAGAATCCCCCCAGCTCCTCGTATCGAACATCAAAGCCCCGTCATCAGGCTACGTCCGTCTCCTAGAACTGAACCGACCGGGGGCACGAAACGCGCTATCGATCGAGCTGGTGAGCTCTCTACGAAGGGAAATCGAAGACGTGCGGTCCCAATACGACGCCGTGGACGGGACGCAAGTGCCCCTCGAAGATGCAGACGGAGAAGAGCTTCGGCGTCGACCGACTAGGGCTCTCGTCCTAGCCAGCGCGGTGGACTCGTGCTTCTGCTCGGGAGCGGATCTGAAAGAACGACGTGGTTTTACAAAGCAGCAGTTTGCGTCTCCCCCATCATCATCATCCTCCATCTGAACAAGCCTCTGACGATGGCGAACATATCACGAGATGAAAAGAACCACGGAATTCCTCTCCAACCTCCGCGCAACAATGGAAGCCCTCTCCTCACTCCCCATCCCCACCATCGCAGCCATATCATCAGTAGCCTTGGGAGGCGGTCTCGAACTCGCCCTCTGCACCCACCTACGGGTAATGACGACGAACGCAAAGGTAGGCCTACCAGAGACCCGACTGGCCATCATCCCCGGCGCGGGCGGAACCCACCGACTAGCCGACGTCATCGGCAAGACCCGAGCTCGAGACCTCATCCTGACCGGCCGTCGCGTCTCCGCTCCCGAGGCTTACTTCTTCGGCCTCGCTGATCGGCTCGTCGAGTTACCTCCGGACGATACCACCAACGGCGAAGAAAGCGACAGCAACAGCAACAGCAACAAAGATGACGACTCGGGAGCCCGCCTTCTCCATACCGCTCGCTTAGCCGCCCGCTCGGAAGCCGTGCGTCTCGCGCTGGAGATCTGCGAGGGCGGTCCCGTCGCCATCCGTGCCGCCGTCGAGGCCGTCGCCGCCCCGTCTCCGCTCAAGGAGGCCGACATGTATCGCCGCGTCGTCGACACTCACGACAGGAACGAGGCTTTGATCGCTTTCCAGGAGAAGCGGAAGCCCGTCTTCAGAGGATCTTGACCAGATGCGCTTCGTAACCGCCCCCAGACCTTAATGTCTGACTGGCCTTCACCCTGTCCAGCCCCTTCTTCGACTTCTAAATGCCTGTACATCTCCTCCATCTACCTACCTACGTATACCATCGATTCGCCTCCCTCTACATGATTGCGCATGCTGCACCTATCATCATCACCATCCCACATTCCTGGTGCCTCATACCGCTTTATTCCCGCTACCCCCTGACCATCCCTGTCTAACAGCGACTCGCTCGCTCGAACCCGTGAGTTCGAAATTATGCTACATTCGCATTTCCTCATCTCCGCTGCCATTGCTTCATCGTCATCCGTCGAGATCTCCATTTTAGTCTAAGCCTCGCCCAAAAAGATGTCAAACGTTATCGTCCCATCGTCCCATCCGCCCTCTAAGAAAGACCCCCCCCCTCTCCCTTATTCTATGCGATACGTCTTCTCGTCCTCGGCTCTCCCGTTCGGGTGAACCGATTCCATGTGAACGTCGCCGTCCACCTCTACTGGAGCCGAAACCGTCGACGTGCTGACCGGCGATGTCGTTCGATTAAGCCGCTTGGGCACATCCACATAGCCGTCCTTATCCTCGTCGCGTACGTAGCAAAGATAGTATGGCTCGCCGCTGGTGCTCAGCGTCTGCAGCACCTCGGCCGTGTCCTTGTTCTCCCGAACGTCGGCGTCATTATACCAGCGCCACACCCGGTCCTCAAAATCACAGATCCAGACCCAATAGTGGCCCGACATCAGATGGCCACGATGGCAGATGACGGCGTGCAGGCGGTAGGCGATGCTCTGCATGCTGTCCTGATGCCGCTTCAGAGCCTCTTCACGCTCCGCCAATTCCTGGACCATCATACTCCGCATCCTTGATTGCAGCGCACGCATATCAGCCGGACGCCGTTCCCGGTGAGGCTCACGGGAAAGCTCGCGGGAGCCGGCAGACGTGACGAGCAGAAAATCTTCGTCCATTGGTCCGTCGAAATCCCAATTCTCGTCTTCCACGTCCACAGCGATGTCTTCTGCTTTGCTTCCAGCCTCACCATCGCCGTTGTTTGTCACGGACTGTTCGTTCATGCAGGTGTCGAAGAGGCCCAGGTAAGACGGGTCCTCTTCGTCCTTTGCAAGCCAGGACTTGAGATCCGCGATCCGATCCGTCAGAGTCCAATCCTCCACACGGCGTCGGAACACGGGGGAATCATGCGGCGCGTCCATGTACCGGTCGAGATGCAGCGTTTCCGGTATGACGACAGGGTTGCCGTTCTTGCTGCCCATGGACTGAGAGCGCTGGATCAGCACGTGGAGAACGGGTGGCAGCGTCTTAATCGCCGTATATCGCGATAACTTGCTCTCCTCGAGAATTTGCTGGTCGAAATTGCGGCCCAGCGCGTCGTAAAGCGAGCATGGTCCGTCTGGAGCGGGAAACGCCGTAATGGAGCGGTCGAAGCTAATCTCGTGCTGGTAGGTCTGCTCATCAAACTTCTTCGTGTAGTTGACCGTCGTAACGAAGAAGGTCTCCATGATCTTCTCCAGCTGAATGCCCGTTCTTGTGTCGACCGAGCTGGGCCGAATGGCTGCCTGTAGGCGGTTGATGATGCTTCCCATGACCTCTTCAACATCTTGCTGATCGGTCCCAGAAGATCGCTTCTGGTGCTCAAGAGCATTGAGGACCTTCTGGTCGACAGTCTCGGGTTCGCCGCTCTCAGAAACCGTGGCGCGACTTGCGTCTGGAACTGATTCGAGAAGCGGGACCTTTTCGGCGTCAGGCATCTCAGTGTCTTCAGCTTTTCGGGTCAATAGGACAGCTTGTTCTGAAGAGGGGGTCGTCAATCCAATGGCCGCCGCCGCCTCGACCTGATCGTATGAGCGATCCGACCGCGCATCCTCCAGGTCGACCAGCGTCCTCGTGCTTGATCTGCTGCTGCGGAAGGAGTCCGATATCTTATCCACATTGCAGCCGACCATGTCAACATCACCAGCGCCGGGCGGCGCCGGGGATGGACGGGCGGGCAGAGGAGGTGGTTCTGTAGTTGCAGCCGGCTGTTCTTCAGCCTGCTTAGGGCTGTGAAGAAGCGTATGCGTCGACAGAAGAACGGCATTTGCGAGCCGTTGCGACGGTCGAGTCGCGGCCTGATCTGACGACCGCAAGTTTTGAAACAAGGTGGCGAGCTCGCGGACAACTGCCTCTCATTGTGAGAAGATGCTCGCCTGTAGACATGAATGACTGTAGACTCACATGCTTGCGCCACCACAGCCTCGCCCCGGTCCATCTGCATCTTGTTGCCGCCGAGAAGGCGAGCCTTGATGACATCGTCTGTCAAGTCCAGTCGAGAGTCGTCATAGTTCAAGACGATATCCCGAATCGGCTTCACGGTGAAGAGATACTGCAGAAGACTGTTCAGGTAGCACGTGTTGCCGATGTTGTGAAGCCCTACAGGCATCGTCAAATCGGCCGGTTGCGTATTGGCGATGGCTCTCGAATCGCCGGCGCCGAAACCTGAGCTTTGACGCAATTCCATCGCAGCCTGCTTCAGCGCCGGGGAATTGGTGTGATCTGCCATGGCGTTCAAGGCGTCGAGCCATAGCTCAGAGCCCTCTTGCCCTTTGCTGGAATCGAGCTGGGTAAGCGAGATCATCAGTCACGGATAACGATAACGGCGATAGGGTAGCACAAACGGGCACTCACCTTTCTCTTCGTAACTTCGACCGCCGTTTGCCAAGGCACATCCGAAGATCCCAGACCAAGAACGGCCTTGGCCGTAGGCAGTGTCATATTGCTATCAGACTCGAGGATCAGAGCAGTCTGGTAGCTGTCATCAGTTGAGGCTTGTGCAATCACCATCAACATGTTGCGCGCGGTCCCGGCCTCCGACGGATCCTGGGCCAGCGTGCGCCGGAAGGCTTCGATGACGGATTCGGCGCTGTACTTGTTGGGAGGTTGGAGGCCAAGGAAAGTTAGGGCCTGCGTCATGACGCCGTCGTCGTCGCCGGTACTTTGATGCTGCAGCTGACTGTCGAAGACAGACGACTGGGTAATGGCGTACTCGGAGAGTAACTCGTCACCGACATCGTTGGCCACGGCCATGAGACTCTCGACCAGAACTCTACGCTGGTTGGGGATGAGGTCCCATTGGCGCTTGTAGGCGTTGACGACGACTTCACGGGGCTGCTTGGGCAAGATGCCGAGTACTTTATAGCGCTGCAAGTTGATTAGGCTGCTGTGATCCGCCCCGGGCACCTCCTGGCAGCCGAGCATAGAATGCAGAAGCGGTGAGCAGAAAGTCGGCTTGTCAATAACCTGCCCGCCGCCTTTGTGAATCAGACATTGAACCTCAGCCCTGACGTCTTCCAGAAATGCGCGATATGTCATCAGCTCCGTGGTAAAGTTCGGACCCGAGGCCGGAGCCGGGGGCGACGGGACGAAACAACCATCGTCGACGCCGGCGGCGTCCAGCTTGACCTCCTCTTTGAACTCAAGCTGGCGGAAGATGGGAAAGCAGGGCGGGCCGAAGAGTACGGCAAATCGCTTGTTACGCTTGGAAATGCTCCTAGCTTCGGCCGCGTCTGCTTCGAGCAAGTTCTTCAAGTATGTGTTGAGGTTCTGCGGAGCCTGTTCGACCCAGTCATCCGATGCGGCCTCGTATCGGCCCGGCTCCAGCTCTCTGGCAAGCCTCAGCCGCTCGGCAATGGCGTCTCTGTCGAGGAGAAGCTGAACCCAAGATGTAGGCATCCGAGGTTCGGAAACCTCCAGGGTGACCTGGAAGGTGCATGGCGGGGCGGAGCAGACGAAGCTCTCACGGGCCAGTAAAGGATAGTATTTAGCGTGGCGAGGTGTGAGCTCCTTTCCGGCCACAGGATCGATCCAAACTAAATGATGCCACGGAAACTGATCGTCCTTTGGGGGCCAGCGCGATTGCTTGGAGTTGCAGAGGTCGTGAAAATGAGCTTCGCGCCAGGCGAAGTTGAAGACGAAGTGAAAATGACAGTCGAGGCAGATTGTGGACAGTATTGACGATGAGTTAGACTGGCAGGTCTGATTGCCGTTAATGACGAGTCTGTGAGGTTGATCCCACGTGTAGGTGCTGTCGAGCTTGACGTTCCGGGCCCGTTGGAACATGTCGCAAACGGTGAAGTCGTTGTTGATGAGCTCGTAGATCCACCTGCTCGGATGACAACCTGCAGTAACGAAGAGTTAGTCGGACGAATGGTCAAACACCCGAGGAGGACGCACCAGGCGCCTGACGGGACCCGGCCGCGAGGTCTGATTTCAAAGGCGTCATATTGTGTGGCACAAAGGTGGCGTTGTTAGTGCCTGGGAGACAAGCGTAGGAGCTCGCATCTTGGTCGTGAGACCTCAGGCTGTATGTGCCCGCCATGATGTGAGCCTTTGTTGGGAGTAGCAGAAGAAGAGGGGAGAGGAGTCTCGAGAGAGAGAGAGAGAGAGAGAGAGAGAGAGAATGAGGCAGACGAGAGGACGCGCGGCAGACGCGCGGCGGTGCACGGATGGATATAGACGGATCGAGGTCGGTTTCCTGCGGTCGTTTGTCGAAGGTTTTCAGAGAGAAAAAGGTCGGGCCAAAGGGCAAGGCCACCTCGCTCAGCTGCGGCGCTACAGCATCATCCTGGCCCGGCCGAGGCTGACGGTACAAGGTTCCAACGCGACGAGGGTCGGAGGGCGCCGCAGCCGGAGAAGAGGAGGAGACACGACGAGTTTTTTTTTTCTTTCGAGACGAGAAGCGGTAGAGGTCGAGAAGCAGGTTCGAGAAGGATGAAAGGAGCGATGGCTATCGGTAGCTGGAGCTCGGGCGATGCGGAAGGATATGGTTGATTAATGACGACGGCTTTGGTGGCGATGGGTGACGATTTTTGGCTGACGCAGCCTCTCTGCTGGATTCCGAAGGGCTCCACCGCTAAACCACGCCAGACGGATAAGGTAGCTTCGCTGTACCGGCCCCGCAGGCTTGGTAGAGTTAGTGACGTTTTAGCGACCTCCATCTGGAATCCACTGAGAAGGAGCCACTGCAGGGGTCCAACCTCAGGGGATGACTCAGCGAATCAACCTCCTATCTTCCATCTTGAGCTCCTCTCTATTTTCATAGGCGACACCAGCTTCGTTTCTACGGCGTTTTTGAATGGTAGCTACTTTCAGTGTATCTCAAAAGAGGCTGTAGAAGCTCTAGGGATCTGTGAAACGTCGTTATAACGTCATCTGGCAGAGCCACAGGAAGTGCGAGTCAGATGACCGAGCTTGAAGCAAAAGGCAAAGAGACGACGAGCCAGCCAGGTTGATATTCGAATGTGGTTGAGCACATTATGTGTGTGTGACTTCTGGCTTGGGGCTTGCAATCGTTGCCATGTATTCTAGATGGAGGCGAACCTGTGTCTCTTGATAGGAACATGGACATGTTTGTATGTATGCACCTCTCTATATACACTCTTAGTAGGCGGCAAACTGCCAGTAGAGCGGATAGAGTGTTGCGAAGACTGACTGACTGTGCTGCTGAAATACATGATATGCGGCAAAGAACATCTGCATAATGTTATTCTCAAATGCTGTCTGCCGATTCATCTTACTGTCAGTCTGAATATCTGGGTTCATATTCTCGTTTCTCCTACTTGAAGAGTTAAATACCATGCATGCATTACGACCAGCTTCATCAACACATCAAGTAACAGGACTTACTCATCATCTAAGTAAGTATCTGATTGGCTCAAGAACTGATCATATATAGGAGCGGCGCGTATCCCACAAGGTCGAGTGCTGTGCTGTGCTGTGCTGTGCGTGTTATTCCAACCCGTTCGCCTGCCTGTCGCTACGACAACCAGGCAAAGCTGCCATCTGCCAGCACTCTCTGGCCAACTGCCCAGTAAAAATTTCCCCCCTTCAAATCCCTCTTCCTGTTGGCTCATCCTTTCTCTCCCCCCCCCCTCCCATCTCCTTCTCCTGCGAAAAAAAAAATAACAGGAAAAGGCTTCACATCTTCTACCCTTCTCACACAACCACTCGCTCACTGTTGATCTCCATCAACTTGATTCCTATCCCTTCTTTCGCTTTTTACGAGAGCGGATGAGGTTGCAGCCATCTTTGGTCGCCCTTTTCCGCTCTCGCAGCACCCAAAGCAATCTCACCCCATCACAAACAGTTTTCCTGAGGCAAACATCATCAACCCAAGCTTTCCCTCTTCCCCCTTCACCCTCTCCTCTTTCGCATATCTCGGCCTTGACGCCGGACTCTCTACACACGTCTCTTGGCCTCCTGATCCATCCCGGTTTCAAGATGTCGTCTCCGGAGAACATGGCCCTCGTCAGAGGAAATTCTCCATCGGGGAATGGTTCCCACGCTGAAGATTCAAACCCCCAAGTGCCTCCTCCCCGAGCATTGATCATGCTGATGCCACACGAACTCCGAAACATGATTTTGCAGGAACTCGACGTCCAAAGCTTGGCCAGGCTAGGCGTAACCTGCAAAGCCTACGCCAATCACGTCCTTCCCATCCTATACTCGAAAGACGCCATGCCCGACGCGAGAGACCCGAGTAAAGTCAACGACAAAGCTCTTCGATGGGCTTGCTTGGCCCCTGATTCTGGTATGGTCAGTGTAAACGTCATATCGAATGCCATCACCTATGGCGCAAACGTCGATGCAGTCTATTACGGCAGATACTTCAAAGAGTTCGCAACGGCCCTCCATTTCGCCTCTGCCACCGGGAAAGCTGATATAGTGGATCTTTTGCTTTTGCTGAAGGCCGATCATCGGAAGAGGGCTTCGGGTTTCAGATTCTTCCACTGGCTCGGCATCTGCGAGGACGCGCCTGGTAAGGACATAAAACTGTATGGTGAGCTTCTCTATGAAGACCTTCGCCATACTCATTGGTACCCGCTCCTATTGCCCTTGCTGCGAAGACAGAACGACGTCCTGAAGCAGATGGACCATCACGAAGTCGGCGGTTTCCTGGCCAAGTTCAAGAGACAGATGTGGGTGCGACAGAATTGTGGTTTGACCGTCTATCACGCCTTCGCCGTCATGAGCCGGGCAGAGTTTCAGGAAGAGACGGTCAAGACGGTCAACGACAGCTTCTTCCAGCGTGAACTGGTCCTCATAGACTACATCACGCCCAAGACTGGCTTGAGTGCCTTGCATTTAACCCTCCTCTCGTCCAACTTTTGGATGCTGGACAAGCTTCTTGGAGCAGGGGCTGCGGTTAACATTGCTTCCGGCATAGGGAGGACACCGCTTGTGCAGGCCGTGAGGGAATACACCATGTCAAATGATGCTGACTATCAAGCCTTCTTGAAGCGGGCCATGGCACAACTCCTCAGGTTTGGCGCAGACATCAACTATCAGGTCGGTGCGCCCCTACACGAGACACCTTTGATCTGCGCCGTGGACATGGAAGACGTCGACAACGTGCGGAAGAACTGCATGTATGAGATGATCAAGTTTCTCTTGACCTACAACGTCCGCATCAATCAGGTATCAACCGCAGGCCTTACCGCCCTTCACCATGTGGCCATGAACATCTTGGAGATGAAGGGCGACAGGAACCTGGAGGAGATCTTCGAGTACCTCATCCGCCACCGAGCCAACATCAACCTGCCCATGAATCACAATACTTCTCCGTCCAGCATTCTCGGATTGTTCTTGTCCAGATATCCGGACGTCCCTCCCCGTATGTGGCCGAAGCTGACCAAATGGAAGGCCGAAATCCTTCCCCATGAAGTGGACGACATACTGGAATACTGGCTGCAGTACAAACGGATGCGAGCTCCTCGTAGAGGCTACGACGTCTTTCAGTACGCCGAACACATGAGCGAAGATGCTGTCGGGAGGGCCTTTGCCCACAGCTTCGAATATCCCAACAGGCATATCTTGACCAAACTACTCAAGGTCTGGGAAGGGCCGCCCAACGGATCGGAACTATTGGCCATTGCCATGGAGAAAGGAGACCGCTGGCTCATGGAAGCGGCCAAAGACTTCACTTTCGACCCCAACTACGTCACCAAAGAAGGAGACTCGTATTTGCACCTGGTCGTCAAGAAATATGAGGAACACGCATCCTACAAGGACGAATGGGCGGTTAAGGACGCCTATTTCTTCGTCACCAAGGGCACTTGCCCTTCTGTACGGGACAGAATGAATGCGACGGCTTTGCAGAGGCTCCAGAGACGGGGTGAGGATTTCGCTCCCAACCTTCAGGAGTATCTGTTCGAATGCTTGGAAAAGATGAAGAACAAACAGTAAGCTTCAGCATGGCCCCGTCTCCCTGGTTCCGTTGACCTTTTCGGGAGGGTTAACTGTCTTGATTGAGGGGGATGCGGGGAGGAGACTGGTCTGGAGAGAGTGAAGCAGTGCTGAACGGTGCCTTTACGTTGACCATCCTGGTGACCGGAGAGAGGCGAGATATATCATGGGGGAGAGTGCGGTGAATGAATGGGGATGGGAGAGAGAGAGAGAGAGGGAGGGAGAGAGAGACAAGGGAAGGGATAGGGGAGGGCACACGAAGATGAGGCCAGACGAGGGGGGGAGAGATGGAGAAGCGTCTGAGTGTATGAGTCCAAGCCTCCCCACCCTTTCCCAGGAAGACGGCAAATGCGGACACGGACATGGACATGATTCGAGAGACGAGTGCATCACGGACAGCCTCACCAGCGGCTTCCCCCAAACGGACCAAATGGCACGTAACGAACCAGGTCTCTACGGGTAAGGTAGTACAGCAAGGATAGTCAGGTAGGCAAACCGTAGCAGCTCATCAATAGAAACCACGAGCCATTAGCTATTAATATCTCCCAAAGGAACTCGGTGATTTGCCTCGTCTCGTTCCCAAGCTCAAAGGCAAGACGGGTACGTTACACGTAGATAGAAAACGGCGCTACACACAGCTCGAATACGACGCTGACCCCCATCATCGGCGGCCAGCTGCCCTCTTGAGGCTTCGTTATCGTCAGAGACTCTGGCAAGATTCCCCTTCGGGCCAAGGCGACGTTTCCCGCGTTCCAAGCCGATTTTGGCTGGTGCTGACCGGATGGAACGGAATAGACGGGGGTTTCGCTTGCGAGACATGGATGAAGCTCGCAGGTATAAGAATGGGGGCGCAAAGGCGAGCAGGAGAAGAGGGAATGGAGATGAGAGGGCTCTGATTCTATCCTCGCCTGTTTCGAATCGCAACTGGTCATGATGAAGTCGTTTATCACCGTCCTTGTCTTGTTCGTCACTCTAGCCTTGACGACGCCCTCTCCTCAGCCAACACCCGTAAGTAAATCTCCCTCCCTTATCCACGACGCAAAAAGGGACAACGAAGCACATCATCTCAAACCCCAACCAGCCCGGCATCCCCTCCGGTCCATCAGCCCGAAGCCTCCTGTCCAAACTCCGAGTCGCGCGTCGAGGATCCGGCACAGGCTACAGCCGAGCCAAGTTCCCACACTGGGAGACGGTCGACGACGGATGCAACGTGCGGTAAGTTGAGATGGAGAGGAGGAAAAAGAAAAGAGGCGGAAATAACTGACTCCCTTGATCTTTGTCTTTCAACAGTACCGTCGTTCTTAAGCGTGATGGACGAGGCGTCGTCGTCGATGACGATTGTGTCGTGACTCGTGGTCGATGGACGAGCCCTTATGATGGCGAGACTGTGGATGACGCGGCGGATATCGATATTGATCATCTGGTGCCGTTGAAGAATGCATGGGTTGTGAGTCTTTTTTTTTTCGTGTCTTGTTCTGTCGAAGATGACGATGACCCTTGCACAGAGACTCTCTCTCTCTCTCTCTCTCATATGTCCTCTCCCTGTCCCTGTCTCTCCCAGCTTATCCATACTAACGAATGGAAAAGTCCGGCGCCTCCCACTGGGACGTAGACCGCCGAAGGAGCTTCGCCAACGACGTCGCCAGCCCGCAGCTCTGGGCCGTCACCGGCGCCGTCAACCGGGAAAAGAGCGACTCCTCGCCCGACGAGTGGCTTCCGCCCGTCGAGTCCTTCCGCTGCGCCTACGTCGAGAGCTGGGTCCGCGTCAAGAGCGCCTATCGCTTGTCTGTCACCGGGGAGGAGAAGGAGGCTATGTCGTCGGTGCTGGCGTCGTGCTGACACTGCCTTGGACTGTTGTTGTGCTAGTAAAAAAAAAACACACTGATATCTAGGTGCCTAGGGATATAGATATACATATATTTATACATATATAAGCTATGACTCTTGCATCTACTCGGCCTAAACATGGCACCTATGATGTCTTTGAGTCATTACATCTGAAGAGATGAGAGAGAGCTCGCACTTCTTCCCTTCTTTCGGATCGTTGAAGCAGCGGGAAAACAGGTCCGACCCGCTAGTCTAGCCACCATCTGAAAACCGATCTCTCTCCCGCCGTGGAACGCTGGCTCCGTGGCTCCGGCGTTGCTTATTTTGTTGTATTCGTCGATCCTGGTCACACCGAGTTTAGTAGGGGTGACTGTTTAACCACGTTGGAGAGGAAAAAATTCGATTAAAACACCGAGAATAAAGGGTCCTCAGACTTGTGATGGCTTCAAAAAATGCGTTACAGCGCATCGGTGCTTATAAACTGTTGCAGACGCGCATAGCTCTGGCACTTGAAAGTGGAGGCACATCCGGAAAGACGCTCAGATAATAGCCACTATAAGGGCGCTGTCGTGACTTGACAGTTTCTTCGAATCTTCAATCTCTGACCTCATGGCAGTAAAGTCAGAAACTTCACTCGGAGTCAATCCAGGACCTCTCCTCCTCCTTTGCGTCCCCGACGACGTAGCATTGGCTAATGTCGAGATATCCGAATGATCTTGGCTTGTCCAGATAGCTTTTGCTCGTCGGTCAAGCTGCTCTCCTCTCTCCGAGTACGGCCTTTTTCTTTATCGCTACAGCGTATGAATGGTATCGGCCTGTTGTGGAGGTATTACCACTGGTAATACTCTTTGAGTTCCGATTCTGAACCGATCCACAACTCCTCCTCTGCGTCCCCGACGACGTAGCATTAGCCAAAGTTAAGAAATCCGAATTATCTTGGCTTAATCGGATAGCCGTTGCTTGCCGGCCTAGCTCTTCCCCCTTCTCCAAGTATCGCTTTCTTCTTTGTCTTTGAAGAGCATGCTGGTAAAGGCCTGTTCATGAAGTATCACCGTAAGTGATATTGATATTAAGCTGTGAGTTATCTCAGCAGAGGCTAAGATTGATGCCATCTTGAGCCATGCTTTAGAAAGTAGGCTAGAAATAACCATATGTATGTATTGCGGTTTTAAGTTTTGGTAACGGATGGTCGAAGCGAAAGAGTTGTTGAGAGAGAATTGTAGGGCAAGTATCGCGGCTACCCATGCTTGTCCATGACACTCTGCCGTGAAGAATCGCAGGGCTATCTCCGCTGCTTAGTTCCGTCGTTCCGAGAGTCCGTCCGTCTGTGAGCGCCAGGCCGTCGACATGAGGAGCTTCGAACCGAAAGCCGTCCATAGGTAATATTTTCCAGAAAGCGGAAGTGAACTTGGGATCCCTATCGGAGATGATACGTGCTGGTAGATCCCAGTTGGCGTGAAGTAATTGCCGGTGTAGACACTTCCACGCCAATTGCCATTGTATGTATGTACGTGGCTTCTTACAGGTGGTGATAGTGATAGTAGTAGTGATAATGTTAATAAGTGTTAGTACGGCCTTGTTGCGTACGTGTGTGCGTTATTGAGGGTTAAAGGTGGTGTTCTTGATGTTGCTTTATCCGGCTTCTCGCCTTGTACGGATTTGAATGAGATTTGTCGTTCAAACCGCCCCAGTAGGTGACCACCACTTCCCAAACGCGTCTGCCGGGACGAGACCCGACAACTCAGTGAACAGTTGTTTTACGGTTGGGTCTGTTGGAACCGCGAGGGGGCCTTGATCTTTTTCGGTGCCATCTTGGCCACCAAACTCCGGGTTATGTCTGGACAAATGCAGGCCGTCGCCATCCCGGGACCAGATTCGACGGCGATGACGAATCCGCGAAGATGGTTCGTTTCAATTTTCGAATAGGCCTTTTCTTCGGAAAGCGAGGAAATAAGGCAATCGAGAAGAGGCGTTTTCAGGTATGAGAGTTTGTTCTGCCTGGGGAAAGAGGTAAAACCCCCCAGCAACAAAGGCGACAAGGATGCAGCACGGTGCTCTCCGCGTCGAGAAGAACCAATTCGACGCTTGAGATGGTGTGTTATCTGAGCAATGCTTAATCGCACAAGGGCCGAGGTCAACTGCATCGTCCGAATCCTCGCTCAAGACGAAGCTGATAATTCGTCTCGGTGGCAGCAACCCATTTGCCGTGCAAGACCGGGCTTTTTCGGTGGCTTCCTACACAAACGTATGTAGATCCGGGAAGTTGACCGCCTGGCGTTCCAGCCGGCTCTTAGCATCTTGCCGTCATTTTCGGAGAATAGGGTTACACTAAGGATTCGGGAGCATCATCTTCTCGAACTTACCATGCAAAGCATAATTCAACATCTGTTATGAGACCGGCCTCTTGCAGGGCTCGGTCAGGCATATCCTATACGTATGTATGTATGTTAGATAGACAGGTCGATATCCCTTGGAGCGCCTCCGTAAGAGACGTCAAGTCGGTCTTGGACCTTTCATCCCTCGGCTCGCGTTTGCGAGACTCTCTTTCTTTAGATGTAACGATGGGAAGCATTAAGAATGTATCCTCTTGATGCTGCCATCTTATGTATGTACAGAAGTTCATAGATGCTTACATACACGTTCATCACGCCTTCTAGAAGCACTCAAGATAGGGCTGAGCCCTCGGTGGATTGATATTGATAAGGCTCAAACCATCGTGTGATCGACGCCTCTCCCGAAGTTTCCCCGCTCAACTACCCCCGAGTCCCCGTTTCAACTCTCTCTTCATCCCTCTCTCCTCCCCCTCCCGGCTCTCCAGTCTCGTTTCCCTCATCAGGAGAGGGGTTTTTCTCGACATTCTATTTCTACCTTCCCTTCAACAACAAGCTTCCGTTTCTACGACTCCCATCATCAAGATCAACTGCTGTGTCTCAGACGCATAACTTGTAAGTCGATCAAGTCAACTTAAGCTATGGCATCTCTTCATCGGACCGAGCCGGTATTTTCTTTTTTCCTCCGACCGTTAGACCCTTCAATGCCTGTCCATACTCTAAAATACCATGCCTGGATCAATCACGTCCGTTGGCCGATAAAGAAGCTTCCCCCGTGGTAGCGCGACGGGCCGTCTCCCTCAGACCGACATGTCTCGGAATCGCGTCTCCAGCTTCTAAACGTTGCTTCTACGTACTCGTCTGCAAAGGCTTCTGCCTGGTTTCTGACGAGGTAGTCTCGCCAAGGCCTCCTTCAGCGAGCCCATGACGGCCGTGTTCCCCTTCGGCCTTGGTGCAAAGAGCCTTTGACATGCGCTCTTCTTCCTGTAGCCTTTTTGTATGTATGTATGCTTGCCTGTACGGTTTGAATCCTTTGCCGTACAGCATCACACGGAGTCGTACACTCTTTTTCCCACTAAGGATACCATACTTGAATATGACTTCTCCAATCCCTTCTTTACGGCACAGACCATCGTCAAGCATGACATCAAGACTCCTGCTCGCCCTCATCAGCGCCTGTCTTTTCCTCAAGCCAGTAATCGGAAACATCGTCCTCGATCACGACGACGCGATATCGAAACAGCAGAGCCTCGAAAACAGCCACCAATCTGCCCTCGTCACCCTGCTATTCACCAACGTGCTCTCCAGCAAACTCCCTTTTGCCCTGCAGTGTCGCCGCTCACGAAAACTTCTCCGTTACCCTCGTGTTGCCTACAGCTGCCCCATTATCTCAATCCTGCTCTTACTGGTCATCACTTGGCTCTGAGCCGGCTGCTGTTCAGACAAAGTTGCAACGTCGTCAGATGAAGAGATGGATTGTCAAATGCGGCGACTCCCCAAATAGCCAGTATTATAGAAAACACCGTCTTGACAACCATCTCTCCGAAGCAATTCCCAGAAAACGCCTCAAAGTCTTTCATAGCTCTCTTTGGGGTCAATTATATCATGATCATCACAGCATTGGCTTTTGGCCTCCACGGCTTCTTCCCCTTTCATCAAACGGATCTCAACAAGGGCTCTCTTCGAGTACTTGAAGAAAACATCACAAAACCACTCAGGAGCATAGATACCCAGCTTTCTCACCCGAGACACTTGTTCTGGCCGCCGAGCCACCCATTGTCTCGTCCGAGCCACCTTCTGAAGAGCAGCTCAACAAACTGCCAACGAAACAAACGACCCAGCCAACTTACCGACCAAGAACTCGTTCTGATGACGGTGCGCGGCAAAATTCCCGGACACGCCCTGGAAAAGCTACTCAACAACGACTTCGATCGTTCCATCCACATCAGACGCATCGTCATGTCTCACACCACCAACGGTAATCTACACGAGTCCAAACTGCCGTACGACAACTACAACTGGAGTCTCGTTTCCGGAGCCTGCTGCGAGAACGCGATAGGCTACGCTCCCATTCCCGTCGGCATGGCCGGGCCGCTCGTCATCGACGGCAAGAGACAGACGATTCCCATGGCCACCACTGAAGGAACCTTGTTGCCGGTACCAGCAGAGGCAATCATCCCAGCCGACGTCGTACGAAACGTCCTCAAGACCGACGTCGACTCACTCGTCGAGTTGAAAATACTTCCAAGAACCTGGTCGGATCGGCCGTGGCGGGCTCTATCGGTGGCTTCATCGCCCACGCAGCTAACATCGTCGCCGCCGTCTTCTTGGCTACGGGACAAGACGTAGCGCAGGTGGTTGAAGGCGCCAACTGCATGACCATGATGATAAGTTAGATGCTAATAGCCAGCCTTATAGATCGTCAACACGTCTTGCGACTAACATAACTGGTCTTCCACTTTCCACGGCTCGCTTCAGATATAAGTCTACATGCCGTCACTAGAAGTCGGCACCCTCGGCGGCGGCACAAACCTCGAGCCCTGTGTAGCGGATAGTCATCGTACAGAAGAATAGAACGAAACAAAGGACTTCAGAAACGACGCCACGTTCTAGCTGTTGATCTTGGTCTCTCGAACACAACCAAATGGAGGTCTCCTGTTGAAGAGAGTTATCAAGTCCCTGCTCAACGAAACTCACAACAAAACTCACAACGCCGTCTCTAGATGCAACAACTCAGACTCCCCCTCCTCATCACCATACTCAAAAGCAGCACAACGAACCAACCGAGCCGCCCTCTCGCCCCTCGGCGCAAAATCCCATAAGCAAACGGCAAAACCTTGCTATGAATCCCCGGCGCCACCCGCAGCCGAACCTCAACTTCCCCCACCATCCTCGTCGACAGCCTTGGCGATAGTGAAGACGGCCAGCGTCTGGACGATCAGCAGGTAAAGGCCAGCGTCGTTGACGAATTGTCCCGGACAGGCCCTTCGCCCGAAGCCAAAAGCGAGGGGTTTGGGATCCGGTTCGTCTCCGTGGAGGAAGGAATCGCTGCGGGTCAAGGGGGATCTATAAGGGGTAACGGCCTCGGCCCCGGCGGGAGACGAAGGGCAATTCGCCTCCGGAAGTGAAGCAGGTAGTACAAGCCTATCGACACGGCGACAATGGTTAGGAGAGCCAGGTGCGCCATGGCGAATTCGCTCGTCCCGAAAGAGGTTTCACAGTTGTCGACGACGACGACGATAACAGTGTTCCACTCAGGTCTATCCAGGCCTCTTCACACCTCCCTCACTCAGGTCGCTAAGCCGAACCTCTGTCGGATGGAAAACCCATGCAGTGGTATACCGTTAATAGGGCAACGTCAATAGAACACCTCCTCCGTGATCCCCATACTCTCTCTGCAACGAAAGCTGCAATGCATCTGCAGCCATGAGCTCAGCCGCCCACCCGCCAACGACGTAACCTTGGCTAATGCAACGGGAGACGGCTTTGGCCGCGCAAATATCATGGCAACTAAAACTCATCGGTTCTTAGGCGAAGGCCCCGGGCCTAACGCATTATTTTAATGGGTGCGTCTGCCGCCGCGGCTCATCCCTTGTTGGTACGGATACCTAGTCGAGCCATCAGCTAGCTCACCGACGGGGGTTGAGTGCATGATCGCGACGGAGGTAGCGTTGCAACTCCCCCTCACGACGAGGACTTTGCGGTCTATTCGGCATCGCCATCGTCCTTTTTGGAAATGCCATAGCCAATGAGCTCCATCGCTATCGGAAAAGAAAGGCCCGATTCAACTGAAACTCATTCATCAATCGCGATTTCATCCAGCAAGGCACTCCCCTCATCCTCGCCCCAAGGCTGCTCAACCTCGATGCTCCTGATCAGCGTCTCAGCCTTGGGGCTTCTAACCATCATCCGGTATGGAAAGTCCTTCACTTTGTTCGTGATTCCCGTCATAGTCTCATGCTTGGCCTCGAGTTCCCTCCCTTGGCCGTCGACCGCCTTGGTGATTGTGAAAGCAGCCAAGGTCTGAGCAATCGTCAAGAATGTAGTGCCATCGGCCAGGTATCGACCGGGGCATATCCTGCGACCGAAGCCGAATACCACGGACTTGGGGTCAGGTTCGAAGCGAGGCTCGCCATAACGCTCGGGGTCAAAAGACTCGGGATCTGCGTAAACATCCGGGTCGTGCAGGAGCCAAAATATCGAGGCAATCAAGGCAGCGCCTTTAGGGATAAGGTAACCGTTATAGACCATGCTCTCCGACGTAATGTGAGGAAACCCTAGAGGCCCGATTGGAGACCAGCGAAATGTCTCTCCAACCACGCCCTCGATGTAAGGTAAGTTGTCTCTATCGGAAAGACGCGGGAGACGGTCGTTGCCGACAACACGGTCCAACTCCTCCTGCGCCTTACGCTGAACCTTGGGAAACAATACCATGGCTAATATGAAACCGCTCAAGGAAGATGCTGTGGTTTCAGACCCTGCGCCGTACAAGAGTCCCGCAGTCCACTTGATTGTGTGCTCGTCATCGAGACTCAGCCTTGGCCCTTCAGCTGTATCTTTGCTATATTGATCGACCAAGTCGGATGTATATGACGCCGGATAGACGCCTGTGGCCATCTGCCGTCTTACGAGGGAGTAGGGAACGTCGGCGACGTCCTGATTAACCTTGGCCCACTGCCGAGCCGTCTTCTTGAATCCTGTACCGGGGAAGCCTTCAGGAAGGTATCTCAGAAAAGGCATCGCATCGACTAGCCGTGCCAGGGGAACTGCCGCAAGCGACAAGTTGGTTGTCATGCGCTCGCTCAACTCGACCAGGGGGTCAGGCTGATCGGGCTTGATAGAATAGCCGTAGGTCATCTTCAAGATGATGGCCCCTGACAGACTGCGCCGTGGCTACCGATCAGCAAGACACTTGATTATCAGTCTAGAAGCCAAAGACCTACGTGTGTAAATGACGATGCACATCGCCAGGCTGCTTCAAGACCCGCAGAAGAAAGCGGCGCACCTCGACTTCCTGAATTTTGTCGAAGCGTGCCACCCTTGCTCTAGTGCTAAGTTGATGGTCCACGAACTTGCGGCCCCGGCGGAATTTCTCACCATAAGTTTGGAAAACTAGGAATTCACTAAACTTGCACATAGTGGCAAAGACAGGCGTCGGCCTTCCCGCCGTCATAGTAGACTTCTTCTCCAGAAGATCAATAGTCGCCTGCTTGTCGTGGATAAGGATGAGCGTCTGACCCATGATAGAGACGGAGCTGATGGGCCCGTACGCTTCCCTGTGCTTCAGCCAGTGGCGATACTCGGGCATGTTAGCCGGCGGCAGATCCATGATGTTGCCGATGATGGGCAGCCGCTTCGGCGCAGGAGGCAGACTGGGACCGGGCTTCCTAAGGGAAAATCCATAGATGACCAAGGCTGTCAAGGCAGCAATGACGATTAGCAGGAGAAGCATCTTGGCTGACGCCGGCGAGAGTCAAATGTCAAGAGAAATGTGAGGAGTGACTGTGAGAGACGGGGAAGGGAGCAGGGATGCGTTTAAACAAGGAGGATGTGAATGAAAGTTCGAAGCGTTCCCTCGACTGTCCCGGGGAGGACGAAGAAAGGGAACCGGGAGTCAACTGGGTAAGTAGCCGGGCCGTGTTGTAACGGTGACCGGCTCAGCCAAGTTAGTATCAAACGCTATGCACTCAAAAGTGGAAGCTCCTCGGAAGAGATGCTCGGATAACGGCTCCTATAAGCGGGCACTGGATGCATAACAGCTAGCAAAGCGCGCCGGCTAATGCACATGTGCAGCAGACTGGCGAGTTGAAACCGTGGGGAACCTGGAATAAGCCTGTGGAGCTAAAGGCTGGAGCAAGGTGATGACGACTCTCGCGATTCCGCCAGTTGGATCGACGGATTACCCGAGACGTAAGTAGTGACCGAAGCAAAGGCGCTAATAGCTGTGTCAATTTCCAAGCCTCTCGCATCATTCGATGTGTGAGGTCTCGGACTGTTGAGCTCAGATCCTCTTCAACTTGCAATGCTCAAGCCCTCGAAACTTCCAAGGTCCATATCATGCCTCGCAACACTCCAGAATCGTCCATCTTTCCTCCTCATCTAATGTCGGAGCTACTCCTCGTTTACGGCCCCGACCGACCAGGTCGTGCCCCCGAGATTCTTCGACGACACCCCCATGCATCGAGCTTTCATCCTGCATGCCATGTTCGTATTTAACGACGTGCTTGATCCCCGCAAGATCCACGAGAGCCTCGAGGCCGTGGTGAAGCGTGAAGGATGGCGCAGACTCGGGGCCAGATTGAGACGGAACGTGAGCTTCCCCAACCTGCTCTTATCAAGCGAAAAGCTCGTTCTTGTCTAAAGACTCAGAGTTAGGAGAATGGACAATTAGAGTATCACGTTCCAGCAAGCTTCAATCAACATCGCCCGGCCATCAAGTTCTCCCACATCGATTATGGGACGATGGATATGAAGGATCATCCAGTCGCCTCCCGATTGCCCAAAGCAAGCTCCCAAGTCGCAGCATTAGCCAACCCCGACGAGTTCCAGGTCCTGTCGCGCAACGTAGATAGCCCCCGGTCGTTGCAAGATTACATCGATGGCCAAGAACCCCAGCTAGGCCTTCACGTCGTGTCCTTTAGCGACGCGACTCTGGTCTCTCTGATCTGCCCACATAACCTTGTCGACGGTATGGGTATCATAGCTGTCTGTCAAGCCAGGACCACCCTCGCGCTCCAAGGCCGGCACAAAGAGATTCCAGAGACGTATCCCGTCGACAGCGATCCCTTGGCTGAGCTGGGCCGGCACCCTGTCGAGACGCACAAGCTTTCAAAGCGGCTCATGTCTCTTTTCGACATGGTATGCTACGGCCTTGGCAATCTCGACTCAATCGTCGTTCCCGACCTCGAGCGAAGGATCGTATGCGTCCCAGCCCCGTTTCTGGCATCTCTTCGACGACAGGCCTTCCTGGAGCTCAAGGCAGACGACCCAGGTGGTAAAGACCTGTTTCTCAGTGAAGGGGATGTTCTATGTGCTTGGTGGACGCGTCTGTGTGCCGCCGCACAGGTCGTGAGAAACTCGACTCGAACGGTCGCCTTTTACAATACCCATTCGCTGAAGGGGGCTTTGGCGAGGGACTTGCTCAGACTCGACCGTCCATATCTAGGCAATGCCTTTCAGCTCATTGCCGTGCTCTTCAAGGCGACCGACCTGTTGAAGAGACCGCTCGGTTCCTTGGCAAATCAGATTCGCCAAAGCACCAAAGAGCTTAGCAGTCGCGGCCAGGTGGAAGCGTTTGCTGCGCTGTGGAGGGCATCACGCTTCAGACTGATCCCGTGCTTCGGCGACTCGGGCATGTTGATCATCACGTGCAGCAACTGGACCAAGACGGGCGTTTTCGACATTGACTTGTCCGCAGCGATTTCCAGGCGCAAGCATCAGTCGGATGCTCGAGCGCCAAGCAGGCGTGGGAGACCCTCGTTCGTGTACCACAACCGTCTGGGATCGGACGCTTTGATCGGACCGAATGTGTTGATCATCATGGGCAAGGATGGAGACGGAAATTACTGGCTGGATGGATGTGCCAGAAGGAAATACTGGGGGAAGATGGAGGAATTGCTCGCCGCGGAGTCATGACATCCGACCATAGCCCCCCACTTCTTTCTCCATGCCGTAACCAAAGGTTAACCCTAACCCCAGTTACATACACCACATATCTGCTCTCTCCTACTCTCTCCAAGGGGTCTCTCCAGGGGTCTCTCCCCAGAGGTTATACCGGTTGAAACGCTCTCTGAGAATCGTATATCTATGCTTGCTCTCGATACATGTATGACACATACCCTGTCCTCGCCTAATGACCGCACAATGGAAAACCTCTCCCATCCGGCAGTCCGAGCCACGAGCCTCGCCTCACTCCACGCCGTTATTAAACGCCTGCTTGAGGTTTCTCTCAGCTCGCCGAACATATGCATCCAAAGTCAAAAAGGTCCCTCCGACAAAGGCAGAACAGGCGACGAGAAGAAGATGCCGCTTGAGCGACTGGTGATAGGTCTCGAGCCTACGACCACCAGGCCCCCATGAGACGCTGCGCCAATCAAAGTAAATGGTAGACGCCCGTTTGGCAACAACGTCATCAGCAGGGCCGCTTTCTATACAATCCGCAAAGAGTACAAGTAACTCGCGGCCCAGCTCCGAGGAGTATTGGCCAGTTAGCTCGACCAGAGGCGTCTGACTGCATGAGATGCTGTCTGCACAGGCCTGGGAGGCACCGGCTGCCAGCACGAGATCTCTTATATAGGGTCTGGAGTGTAGGGGGAAGCTTTCAGCGGCCTTGGTCTCTTCGTAGGACGAAGTTGCCCTTGCGTGCCAAGGTAGGGTGCGTGCAAACCGGCATCGTGGAGTGATCATATTACATATAAGTCATGGCCCCGACCCATATGTGAAATAGGTCCGAGTGTAAGCTATCAGCGTCATCTACTCCGCAAGAGCACTGCAAGATCAAAGGTCCTAGACTGAGCCATTGTTCCACCGGGCCCGGCAGCGATGCCCCTGCTAAGAGGGGGTTACGGTAAAGGTTCATGGGCTCGGCATGAACGGAATCGCTGATAAAGTCGACCAAGTCATTGGTGATCATATAGGCCTCGAGGACGGGACGAGCCAAAGGACAGCTGCAGTTCCACCATCCCAGCTCGTCACACGGTAGGGAAGAGCATCTCATCGCTGTGAAGATGGCATTGAAGCCCATGACAGCTCCATCAACAAGCCGAGCATGCATGAAGACGTCGGCATCGTAGACTACTGCCTTGGACGACTTGTCGCAAACTTCTACCTCTGCCGATTGGCGGCCAAAGGCTGTTATGGCTGTCTGATCCAGGAGCAAGTCTAAACCGGCAGGGCCCGGGGCGTTGGACGGTAAATAAGGGAGAAAGGCGAATATGCCGGCTGTGTAGTCTTCCGCCTCTCCGACACAGCCGTCTGCGGTGCCGACGTGGTCGTAAAAGGTGGTGACACTCACGGCAGCCGATGGGGGCAGCGGGGACATGGCCGGCTCCGGCGTTAGTCGATCAAGAAGGTCAAGTCGGCGTCACACACTGGCGGGATCCCGTGTGCAGTGGGCGCCGAACGACAGTCTGCCATGGTGAGTTTCAACAAACGATGAAGGCTTCAAGGTAGTTGAAGAGAAAGTCTAAGACGACGGCCTTTCAGAAGAGGCCGTATTGGATGCTGTTCCCGATCAGCTTTGGTAAGTCGTCGGCAACATCAACTCTCCCTACCTCTCTGTGACTATTAGCTCTTAGTCTGTTTTCGACTGGCTCTATTATTTCCTGGGGTTGACTTGGCACTGGAACAGGTAAGGAAAAGGAACTGTCCCTAAGTTCCAGGCTCTTGTTCCTCTCGCTTATGAGTTCTTTGAGGTCGGCTTCCTCGAAACTGGAATAACACGGCAATTAGGCACGGGCTTCTGGCCGGTGCCCGACGTTAAGTTGGTATGCATACATATGTAGGCACGGCAAGGGTCCCAGCTATCTATTCCTGTGAGCCTTGATCTGATCGTCGTATCGACAGCATCGATTCGGTTCCTCAGCCGATGTCGTGATGGCACCTCCTGTTGCGCGGTTCCTCTATTTGCATAGAGAGGAACTCACCGATGCAATCCCTAGAATTGCATTGTTTTCGACTTGCGAGCAAAAGACGCAGATCGGGTACCAGGACGGATGTGACCTCGGCCTTGACCCTATTCAGTCTTTACCCAAGAGGCAATTCTTAGCGGCGCCGGCACTGCCCTATGATCGATCAACACGACGTTATCTGCGGTGAAACCTGATAAGCCCATGATATTGCATCTATGGTCCATCTACAGACTACGTTCGTGTTGCATTATGCAGACTACAAAGGACGGAAGTGGCCCGCCCCCTTCCCATGCGGCTCCGTAGCCGCTTTACCGTCATCAATACTTGAAGTGAAGCCGTCTCATGGATCTGCGGAATATTTTGGAGCATAACGGGACGGCGATCCCCTGCTAGCCAGAAGGGGAAGCAAGGGTTCGATGCAGTGCCTTGGAACGATATGGCATTCACCATCATCCCTGACCGTAGATGCCGAATCCCATCCCAATCTCGACACCCCATTACCAACCGAAGCCAAAAGTCGTGAAACTTCATCGTCGTATCTATGAGTTGAGAAGCCAACATTAAATACGGAAGATCTACACAAGATCCACTGAGTCCATCCAATCTCACTTGCCCTGCGCCATCATCGTCATGTCCGTCCCCGAGTCCTGCACCGTGCTTGTAATCGGCGGCGGTCCCGCGGGGTCCTTTGCCGCCTCTGCCCTGGCTCGCGACGGGGTTGATGTTGTTGTTCTCGAGGCAGACACGTTCCCCCGGTAAGTCTCGACGATGAGAACACAGACAAGAGGTTTCGAGTCGTTGCTGAAAGCTGAACAAGTCTTGGCTAGATATCATGTAGGGGAAAGCACGCTTCCCTGCCTACGATACTTCCTCAAGATCATCGGGTTATATGACAAGTTTAACGCTCACGGCTTTAATAGAAAAGTATCGTTCAAGACGTCCCTTATTTCTCATCTTATAGATATACTGAGCAGGCATATGAATAGAACGGGGGCGCATTTTTGCTCAACCATGACCATCCCGAAGCCTGTGAGCCCCAACTCTTCTACCCGGAACCTGGCCAACGAAGTAGAAACTCACATACAGCCAGACACTGATTTCCTCGCTGCCGGCGGACCGGAAGGATATGCCTGGAATCTCGTTCGGTCCGAGTCCGACGAGATGCTCTTCCGCCACGCCGGTGCCAGCGGCGCCCACATCTTCGACTCGATCAAGGTCGACGCCATTGAACTCACACCATGTGCGGGAAATGAACAGCCCTTCTAGCAAAGAGTTTTACCTACAGTCACTCGATCTAGTGCCCCATATCAGACAGCTACTCTCAAAAGCAGAGCTAGTGACCGATATCAGGTCAGCCTCAGACTGGTCGTACAGCTCGTCTACCTACGCTATCCCTTACGCACGCATCGCCGGGGATGCCGGTTGCTTTATCGACCCGTATTTCTCAACCGGTTTCCATATATCCGCGATGGGTGGCCTCTCTGCCGCGGCCACCATCGCAGCCTCTCTCAAGGGAGACTGCGATGAGAAGACGGCGGCCTCGTGGCACTCTGAGAAGATTTCAGAAAGCTATACCGCCATCTTCCTCGTCGTTAGCACTGTTATGAAGCAGATACGGTCTAGGGAGAAGCCCGTGATCCGAGAGAATGGCGAAAAGGGATTCGACAAGGCCTTTGATGTGTTCAGACCTGGTGAGAGACCCTTCCCTGTAGTTTCTAGGTGCATAAGAAGTCCGAATAGCTGATGAACTCTGTTTTCCAACTACTACCTAGTGATCCAAGGCACCACAGACGGCAACCAAGCCTCTCGACCGTCACAAAGCGAGATGACCGACTTCATCCAGTACTGTCTCATGGCATTCATGTTCAACATAGACGACTTTATGCTTACCCCTGTTGATGGCATGACTGTAAACATGGAACGTGGCCGGCTCGGTCTCAAGATGGACGAGGGCGTAGGCTTCTAATTTCACAAGAGCATTCAGGCAAAGGCAGAGACAGAGGCAGGTTTGTTGTCCTGAACGTGGACGGTGGTTGGTTTGTGTGTGTCGTTTGTGTGTGTGTGGTTTGAGAGTAGGATGGACAAGACACCAGAAACAACATTCGCTGTGTCCTCCCAAATGTCCCCTGTGTCCTCCAAAGCAGTCCCCTTGTCCTCCAAAGCAGTCCCCTGTGTCCTCCAAAGCAGCCCCCTGTGTCCTCCAAAGCATTCCCTGTATCCTCCAAAGCAGTCCCCTGTGTCCTGCAAAGCATCCCCTGTGTCCTCCAAAGCAGTCCCCTGTGTCCTCCAAAGCATTCCCTGTATCCTCCAAAGCAGCCCCTGTGTCCTCCGAGCATCCCCTGTATCCTCCAAAGCATTCCCTGTATCCTCCAAAACAGTCGCTGTGTCCTCCAAAGCAATTCGCGTGAGAAAGAAAAAAGACATTCGCTGTTCCGCCACCGAAACTCTGACGGGGATGTTTTGCCGTCGAGATCAAAGCAACACGTGTAAACTCCAACTCAGCCCGTATAAACTCCAATCAACCCGTGTAAACTCCAATCAACCCGTGTAACTCCAAATCAATGCGTGTAAACTCCAACTCAGCCCCGTGTAAAAAAACTCCAACGCCTGAAGTAGCAGTGTGATGAAAGTGGTGAGAGTGATGAATGCGATGAATGCGATGAAAAAAAAACCCTTTAAACCCGTCTCAGCCCAATCTTTGGCACCTCCAATTTTGTTTTCCCGGAGCTTCAATTGACGTCGCCACCGCCCAGCAGTAGATCGACGACCGCCTGGTGACCTTGATCCATTGCGATGCCAAGTGCAGTTTGACCGGTCCTATCTACAGTGGCGAGCTGGATGTTGTGCGTTTGAAGAAGGAGTTTGACAATGGTCTCGTGGCCTCGCTTCGATGCGATCCACAGCGGCGTCCGTCCCCGCCGGTTCGCGGCGTTGGGGTCGGCCTTTCCGGTTCCGAGAAGCAGCTTGACGATGGCTTCATGGCCCTTGTCGGCCGCGACATACAGAGCCGTTTGCTTGTGTTTTCTGTTAGTAGAGTTGTGATTGACTCTTCCGGTGTCGAGCAGCAGCTTCACCACTGCCTCGTGTCCGTTCTCTGCCGCGGCATAGAGCGCTTTGTGTTGGTAAAGCGAGTCCTTGGCTTCCGGGTCGACTTTGCCGGTATCCAGGAGAAGCTTGACGACCGCTTCGTGTCCGCGCTCGGCCGCCGCATAGAAAGCAGTCTGTCTGGTCGTTGTGTCTCTGGCATCCGGGTGGATCATGTCGCCTTCGAGCAATAGCTTCACAATGGCATCGTGCCCCATCTCTGCCGCGGCATAGAGCGCCACTTGTCTGTTCTCCAAGTCCATGAAGTCCGGCTTGGCGTTGTTCGTATCGAGGAGCAGCTTCGTAATGGCCAAGTGGCCCATCATCGCCGCAGCACGAATGGCGTCCTCTATGTACCAGTCGTCGTCGGCTTCCGGACTGAGCTTATAGGTGTCGAGCAGCAGCTTTACCACGGCCTCGTGCCCGTTTCCTGCCGCCCATGAAAGTGCCGTGTTGTGGGAGGAGTCTGCGGTCGTCATGTCGGCGCCTCTGTCCAGCAGCAGCTTAACGATGTCCAACTGTCCTCTGGCCGCAGCGTAAGAGAGTAGCGTCTGGCCGTGCTTGGTTTGGAGTTCTAATTCGATGCCCGTGTCCAGAAGCAGATCGAGCGTGTCGACACTCCCGGAATCGATAACTTTCCATGGAGTCCAATGGCTGCTCTGGCGATTGGTTGCCCCTGATGTCGTCACCTGCGTTGTAATGTCCTCGTTCTTGAAGGGTTCATCGTCGAACTCTGTGTAAAGAATGATGCGCATGAAATTTAGCACGCTGAAGTAGCACTTGATGCAAGTCGCAGCATAGTAGACTTGGGCGGGATTAAGCATGTTGAAGAGAGTTGATGGAGGTTGATGACTATTGATGAAGGTTGGTGCAGTGGCTTGCAGTGACTTGTGGAGGCTTGTGGTTGTCTTTGGTGGTTTGGCCTGTAGTAGCCTGTGGTTGTCTGTGGTTGTCTGTGGTTGGTTGGTTGGCTTGTAGTAGCCTGGAGTGGTCTGCAGTGGTCTGAAGTGGTCTGTGATTGTCTGTGATGGGATGGCTTGTAGTAGCTGGTAGCTGTCTGTGGTTGACTGGCCTTGTGTGTGTGTGTGTTTGTACTGGTGTGTAGTATGAGGTTTGCAATGATTGGTATGAATGACAAGAGTCGATCGAGAATGATCAAGGAAGACAGTGGCAGACGAAGATGATGAAAGGAGGAAAAGAAGAAGGGGGAAAGAAGACGGGGAACTGCTCAATATATAGGCGTTGGAGCCCTCTCTCTCCCCCTCGGAATCACATAATCTCGCTCTGGCTCTCTCTACTGCCCTCTAGGAGTTTCCGCATCTCTTTGTGACTCACACGAACTCACCATCGTCAACTCTTTCTTTCCAGCCAGTGGGAGTTTCCGCATGGCCTGGTGACCTACTAGGATTCAGTAACGTCAACTCACTTTCTACTGACCTGTGGGAGTCTGCGCAGTTTCCCTGGGACTTAGTCGAACTCAGTACCGTTCACTCTCTCTTGACAACCCGTGGGAGCTTCCGCGTATGCTTGTGACTTACACGAACTCACTATCGTCAACTCTCTCAATCTCGCTCTCGCTCTCTCTACTGCCCTGTGGGAGTTTCCGCATCTCTTTGTGACTCACATGAACTCACTATCGTCAACTCTTCACTTTCCAGCCAGTGGGAGTTTCCGCGTGTGCTTGTGACTTACACGAACCCAGTACCGTCAACTCTCTCTCTACAGTCATTCGGGAGTTGCGGCCCGGTGTAGCCCGAGTGTCGATATAAATGCAGCCTCCAAGGCTATACAAGCAAAGTATGTCCTTGGCTCAGTCAAACTTCGTGCCGTCAGTGTGTCTTTCTCTGCTGTCCTGTAAGAGGAGCTGCAACCCATCACCTGACTGAAGCTAGGCATGTAGCCCCTGAGGCTACACGTATGAACGTGTCATGTCCTTGGCGAGGTCAAATAAAGTTCGTTCTGATTTCTAGCAGTTGATCTGCAGACATCAACTCACCGAATATATCTTCGCATTGCGTCTCAAAGTTAAGCATCATGAGCGAGCTTGATCGCCTCAGAGAGGGATTGCACGTGACGAAGCTTATGCAGTAGTTTGACAGATGCATGCCCTACGGGAGTTGCCGTCCTGTCACCTGATAGCTTGCATGGACGTAGATCCCGAAACTACACATGTTAGTCCATAGGAAGTTGGCTCGCTCAATCTTAGTACCTTGGGAATTTGCAACCCTTCCTCTGGCAGATGACTTACAAGCGTCAATTCACTTATACAGTCGTCAACTCACAGGGTGACTCATATTAAAATCGAGCCATTGAAGTCAAGTCCTCTTAGCAGCCGTGATCGCTTCAGTAAAGTATACCACGTGGAAGGCTGGCGAAGTAAAGAACACATCATACTCAGCAGATGCAAAGCAAGCCAGCCTAGAGAGAACCAAATCAGCCGAGGCAATGCTTCTCAAACCATCCGTCAAGTCGATATTTCCTAAAGCGACTTAGACCCTCTTACAAACCTTTTCCCTCTTAACAGCCCTCTCCTCACACCCATGTAAGTGCCGAAGCAGTCTCCAAGGCGCCACACAATCAAAGCCATTATTCTCAGCCTCTTTCGACATTGGAGTTCGACTGGGCGGAAATGACACCTGTCCGACGTTGTCGCAGTTTGATGCCGCGGCGAGGACACGAGAGTCCCGTCAACAACCATTGAGTTTACTGCTCTTCTCATCGCCTTATTGTCACTCTCGAAGCTGGTTGCCATGCTCAAGTTAAGGGTGAACAACGTGGCCCGGCCCACCTCAGCCGCGAATGAGTCCGCAACGTACGCACACTCTCAGGTTAGGCTTTCTCCTAGCAAAGGGCCATGGGTACGGACGTATCCGTAGAGGAAGACACCATTGCAGGGGTGATTCTGAAAGGAAATCGCTCGACTCCCTATCAAGGCAGGCAGCTTATGATGCCCGCATGCCACACCCTCTTAGCGTATTCAGTTACCCAACGGGGTAGTCAACTGTTTGTAAGTGGTCCTACCATCACCCCACTGCTAATGCTCGAAGACTCGGGCCACGTATACTTCACTCTCGGCGTAGACCTTAACTTGACAAGATTACTTGCACGACCGGTCTTTTCCAGCTTCACGCCATCATTCCACGTCACAGGAAATTTCCGTAAACCTCGGATGTGTTTAGCGTAATTGTAGTTGCCGCAATTCACGTGTCGAAGATAGCATTGCAAACTCTCTCACACATACACACGTCTCGAAGACTCATGATGAAACTCTGCCCATCAGATAATCTTATCGGAGAGTATCGAGATACCAACTCACCACAGAACCAAGCGGGTCAACAACCTCGAACCATGACATGCAACTGCAGGAACTTGCCATGCTGTAAACCAGCCCGGATAACATGCTTCAACCAAGAGACACATGTCTTCTAACCTGCCGAGGTCCTTGCCAAACTCGCGAGCGACAGAAAGATTTGTATTGGCAATGAGTTCTCGCAGAGACGCATCAGTCGCCAAAAAACAGTACTAGTTGTGAGAGAGTTCTCAATATTCCCATAGGAAACTAGAAAATTACATGTACAATTCGGCAAGTCCCTAGCATCTATCAACTAGGTACCTACCAAGTTATTGAAGAAGACTTCTTCCACCACTTTAGAAACCTATTGCAAATGACTATTCGATCACACCATGTAGCCTCGACTAAACTGGAGTTCCTTCCACCAACTACAAAGGACTGAAAAGTTACACCTCTAAGTCTTAAACAAACCAGAGCAACTAGCTCGCGCCGCATTTACTGCAAAGGAGAGTTGCCAAAGACTGCAAGAGAAAGCTGCCAAAAACAAAACCAACTAAAATTTAAATATGTAAAAGAAAGGACAAAAAGGTCAAAAACATACAGCAGCCGGTGTTCGCTGGTCGTCACCGACCCAACTACTAATCTGCCCCTTGCCAGTTTAACTAGGGGAGAGCGGACGGGATCCCGTGTTCTCTAGCAGGTATGGCCGTATGTACTGGAAGGGTGAGTTATTGAATAGTATCAAGGCTGTGTCACCATCCGTCTCTCCACCATTCGTAACATCTCCTCCATGCGCAAGATAGAGTCAGATAGATGATCCAAACCACCATTCACAAGCTGTACAACTCAAAGATTATGATCACAAGTCAGAATACAACTTCACTTTCAGGTAAAAAAACATAACGATACCATCGAAATTCACCTCAACCCTCAAACTACCCCCCAACATACAAGTCATCCACAACCTCAACCAGTCCATCTCAACCATCTCAGCCGCCAATCCCCACCAACCTAGCACGACACACTCGTACACACAAGCATACAATTCCCATCATACATACATACACACACACACACATACAGACGCGATTCGTCCTCTTCCCCGGACACCAAGTTCAAGGGTATCCTATCGCGCCATACCGAGATAAAACAGGGAAAAGGGCAAAGAAAACAAAACAGTAAACCACGGAGAGAAAAAGGGGGAGTGGGAGGGGACTTCTCAAAACTCTCTCTCGAGACCTTGGCAGACTCGAAGAGAAGAACCAGCCAACTCTTGTCCGTCCCGCCCTAACCGTTCCCCATGTACAGAGACGTGAGAAAATCATGATTCCAGAGATCCTTCTAGACGCCATCAAGAGGAGAAGAGGGGGTTCGATAAACAAACAAGCCTCCCCATGCGTAAGAAAAAAAAATCACCTAGGCCGACCGATACCCATCACAAAGGCTTCAACGTATCATCCCCTTCATCCGCCCCCCCTCTACCCGATCTCTGCGCCGCCCTCCTCTCAGCATAGACCTCATTCTTCCTCTGGACCGCATGCTTCAAGCACTCAACATACGTCTTGAACTTGAAAATCTCCCGCATCAGGTACGCGCTCTTGCGCTCCCAGTTGCCCAGCGCTTTCCCCGCGTTGGTCCCCCGAGGCGTAAAAGCCAGCAGCATAGCGCTACGAACCTCATGGTGCGTCGCCAGCTCCGCCTCGATGCTCTTGACGTACGTCACCAGCGTCTTCAGCTGGTCGTCTTCCGTCGCCCGGCACGGTCTCAAGCTCTGCGCCGGCGGCGTCCACTCGGCAATGTAGATGCGATCACCTATCAGCTTGCCGCCTCTTGTCGATGCCGTCGTCGTCGTCGTAGGCGACCCTGACGAGACCTGATCCGTGCTCGACGGTCGGTAGCTGCCGCTCGCCATGCTCGACATCCTCTTGTGCCCCGATCCGGCCCGCGTCTTACCGTCGTCATGCTGATCGCCGCCGCCGCCGCCGCTCCCGACAGCCGACGACTCGCCGGTCGACTCGTTGATGGCGCCCACGAGCGAATTCTTGACCATATCCTCTCCCCATCCGTACTCGACGTTACTTATACCGCCCACGAGCGGATGAGTGCTGAGTCGCGCGCTCCAGTAGTTGGCCGTGTTGATGAACTCGCGGATCGTCTCGACCGAGCCCGCCTGGAACAGGTGGACGGCTCCCGAAGGCAAGCTCAGTGCCCACACGTGCGGCCGCGTCCTAGAGTAGCCGGGCGGCGGCAACGCCGTGGCCAGCGTCTGCCGCAGGTTAAAGGTACCCAAGCTGACGGCGCTGTCCTGCCAATTGCCGCCCCCAACGGGCTTGTCCGGGTTCCGAGCATGAGCCCTCTGCCGCGCCGACTTGCTGGCCGGGAAGGAGAACAGGCACAGCTGGCCCTTTTGAATAACGGCGAAGACTTCAGTCCAGTTGCGGTCTCCTCGCGCTCTCTTGCCCGCACTGTCCATGTGACGCTTGTGTGACACCAGGCCCTCCTTGATCCACGGCGGGCCCGCGAGCTCGAGCGTCTCGTCCTCCAGCAGGTGCATCGCCGGAGCGTCAGTGCTGCGGATCGACGTCGCGTTATCGACGCTCTCGGCCTCGTCCTGGCGCACGATGGACTGACTGAGAGCGTTGGCGAAGCCGATCGACCGCTGGTAGTCGGCGGGCGGCGGCAGATTGGACGAGAATGAGTCCTGCGACATGGAGCCGTGAGTTCGACCCAGCGAGTATCGGCTCCAAGTGGCCGAAGACATGGCCGGGCTCCACATCGAGTTGCCGTCGTCGAAGCTCGTTCGGCTAGACGAGAATCCGTTGCGACCGACACCTGGCCTCGAGCGGCTTTTGGACGTCCATCGGGAGCCACTGGTGCGACTGCTCTCGGCGACACGCCCGCGCGACGAGAGTTGCGTCTCCGAAGGGGCTCGGCTCAGCACGCTCGGTGTCCTCCTCAGCATGCCGATGACGGACAAGCTGTGCTGCTGCGTCGTCGTCCCGCCGCCTCCGACATGCTTGTCCGGCTCGGCACCAAACAGCGGGAGGCGATGGTCGCGAATAGACACGTACATGCTCTTCAACACCGACTCAACCTGCTCCTGCCAGGCCCTCAGCGAGCCAGAAAAGGGGTTCCTGACGAGTGGCCCGCATTCATCGGCGAAGCCGGCGTCGGTATCGGAGCGGGTGAGGAATGAAGTCCGACGGCTAACGCGTTCGTGTTCCGGCAAGGCACGTTCCCCGTTTGCGATGCTGAGGACGGACCCTTCCTTGTCGGGGAGGATGCTCGGGCGGCTGAAGACTCCGGGGGCGGACTCGGTGACAGCTTGCATGATGGTGGTCATGGTATTCTTGACGAACTGACTCCGCGTCATCTTCTGATCAATATCTGCGACGTGTAGGTCCGTGTTGAGAAGCATGACGGAGTAGCAAATGGTGTGAACCACGTCTGTCGTAGGGAAGGATTGATAACGTCAGTCTGCACGGTCTTCACAAAAGATAGAGACAGGAGGGGGCCATTCAGCTCACCCGTCGCCTTGAACCCGTGGCGAGGGTTACAAGAGCACCATCGCTTCGAGAAAGCGACTAAGATCCGATCGACCTGCTGCGTCTCCGCACGAAGAACCAGACGCCCGCAGACGTCTCGCAGAGAGGTCAGAATCCCCTTGTTCTTGAAGTCATGAAGCTCCATGTAGGCCTGCAGAGTCCGCTGACGCACGGGACCCTCCTCGCCCATCCAGGCCGCGGCCTTGTTCTTCTGGATGAAGACATGGCAGCCGTCGTAGATGTTCTGAGCCTTTTGTCGCTCGTCTTCGGTGGGCTCGCCGATGACGAACTCGGGTTCGTCCAGAGGCTCGAGGGGGCTGGCCACCTTGGAGGAGAAGGCTCGAAAACCGGGATCGTGGGTGGTTGTGCCGTCGACACGGACGCTGGGCGGGGCACTCGGAGGCGTCTTGAATTCGGCGCCGGATGAGTCGGACGCGCCGCGATTCCGACCCGAGTTTCTGGGCGTCTTGTCTTGTGAGCGAGGAGTCAAGGTCAACACGGGACGATCTGCCTTCTTGCTCGCTCGTATAGTGGCGTCGGGATCGACGTCGGCTTTGTCGTGCCGAGGGGCCTTACTTCCCGACTCCTTACTCTTCTTCCGTCTGTGCTCCCGCCTCTGCCTTCGTCTCTCCCTGAAAGAAGAGGTCCTGCTGGGCGAACCTGTCAGGGCACGCTCGTGATCACTGCCGCCGTCGAGGTCGAGGAAAGGGCCGTCTCCATTATCGGGCCCGTTTCTCGACCGTTGGGGGGTGTGAGCCGAGGGCGAGGCGGGATCTTGCTGGGCAGTCCCGTTCCCCGTGTGAACTGTTCGTATCCGTGCCATCGGACTCGGTTCGTAGTCTGGCGAGAAGCCCCTCTTATGAGCATCCCTGCCGGAGACGACACGGTGATCCCCGGCGACGTTGGTGATGTCGGCGAGGGGCGAGGCCGTTGGCAGACTGGAGAGGCCCAAGCCGGCGCCAGGCCCCGTCAGGTAAGGATCCATGGCGCCCCGCAGGCTGCTCGTCGGACTCTTGTGCTTGTCATGGGGCGACTGGCTCTTGGCGGTGGACGGGATGCGAATGGTATCGAGGGCGGGAACGGGAGGCGGACTCTTGCTTGTAGGGACGATCGCGTCGTCATCGTGGATGGACTTCTTCCGGCGACGAAAGAAGGAAGATTTCTTGTGCAGGTTAGGCTGGCGGGACGAGGAAGATGGGTACCTCGGAGAAGCGGCAGTGTTGGGTTGCGGCGTGTGCTGTTGCCTGGTGCTGCTACTCGGTGGACGGACGGGAGAGGGGGGAGGACGTGAGCAATTCTGCTGATCACAAGCGGTGGCAAGGTTATTTCTGGACGAGCCGCCGCCAAAGACGCGACGAAAGAAGCCGGGTCTCTCTCTCGGTGGCATCATGGCAGCGGCGACGGCAGCATCCGTCTCTCTCTCCCTGGGTTTTCGGTAGCCGACGCTAGGTGCGGGGGCCGCATCGACGTCAAAGTCGACAGGACCTGGTGAGGGCCGTTGAACACTTGCCCGTCTGCTGCGGCCATGCGAGCTCTTGGAGACGCGAGAACCGATCCTCCTGCGATCGGACGACAACGGCTCCGGCGGGGGCGGCGGAAAGCGACGGCTGGCAAGGGCAGCGGGGGAAGTGGCGACTTGAGAGGCATCGTTGCCACCGGCATCATGATTCGCGTCGGCAGCACTGGCGCGGCGGACGGGAGCGTCGGAGAAGGAGCCATCACGAGGAGGTTCGGCGACGTCGGCCAGCTGGCGTAATATTTGCGAAGAGGGCCAGTGATCGAAGCTGGCGGACCGTCTCATGAGCCGGGAGGGAAGCGGAGGGGCGAGGATGGCGGGAGGGGATGATGCGGAGGCGGCGAGGGAGCGCGATGCGCCGGTGGCGACACGAGGACGAGAAGGTTTACTGGGGCGGATATCATCGGCGTCATCGGCGTCATCGTCGTCATCGTCGTCGTCTTCTTCCTCGTCGTCGTCTTCATCGTCATCGTCGTCATCAACGTCGTCGCGGCCGTTTCGGGCACGGGTAGCGGCGCAGAGCCTCGTAGCAAAGTCGTCGTAAGGCGGTTCACGCGAATTGGTGCGGTCGAGCGAGAGCTGGTCAAGCGACAACAGCATGTTGGCGACGAGCGAGTCGCGAGTGACGGCACGAGGCGACAGGGAAAGATCGTGCGAGTCCCGCGAAGACGATGACGGGTTGTCGGCCATGGCGGCGGGCGGAGCAGGCGGCGTCGGCGGCGGCAAGCGGGCGGGCAGGCTAAAAAGAAAGCATCTGCAGGGAGCCAGAGCCAGGACTTTGTTACCAGTCTCCGGTGACCATCCGGCAGTCGAGGCCTGCGACTGGCCGTTAGGGAGGGGTGGAGAGCGAAGGATTGATTGGGCTGAGGGACCAGAGAGGCAGGATGCGAAGAGGGATTGGACGGAGGGGGGAGGCTGCAAGGGGAGGAAGATGGAAGCAGCGAGGTGTATCCGTATGTATGTATGTAGGATTATCGGTGTCGTATATTTTCTTCGTATGAACGGTCCGTATGTACTCCGTAATATATATGTATGTACGGTTTTCGTAGGAAGAGGCAGCAAGGATACTAGGAGAGGGATAGATGGTGTGGATGGATGGATGGATAGTGGGTTGTATCCGTAGGTTGTCTGTCAGACAGTGGTGGCTGGACGGGAGGGATGAAGGTGATGGATGGGTTAGAGTTTGAAGGTTTACCTGCTACTGCGTGGGAGAGCCCCTAAAGAATACCTGCTAGGCGACTACGAACAAGCCTGAGCGCCCGTTACCTACCCTCCGACCCCCGTAAACTCGCCTCCTCACGGGCCCCTTCGGAATTGCATGAAAGACAACGGTCAGAAGGAATAGGAGAAGGCAAAAAAAAAAAAGAAGAGGCTTTGCATTATCAATTTTATGCTGTCTCTATCCATCACACGGCTACTTATCCGCACAATGAACGACATTCATTAAGCATTCCCAGACATGTCCCTCTTTTCATCCTGCTTGTCTCAGGGAAGAGAGCCATTCACGAGGCGGCTTTTGAGTCTTTGTCTTGCATAGAAATAAGAGAATCAGAGACAGAGAAAGCCCAGGGACGCGAGCATTTTCCGAGCATTCCTCGAATCCGCTTCCCGCTGACAAAAAAGAAAGGAAGAGAAAAAAAAAAAACCCACATGAGGGGGGGAAAGTAAATGAAGGCGGGAGCCCCTTGCATCACCAGCCTGCACCTCCTTTTCCTCTCTGTTTCTGTGTCTGTCTGTCTCTCTCGCGCTGTTCTCGTCTTCTTCTCCAGTTGCTGCCGCCGCTTGCTTCTACCTCTATAACCTTGACTTACCCACCACCATACTATCTACAGTTTATACCCATAGCTAGGTATGCATGCCTCTCTCTACCAACGCTCCTCTCCAGCTTAAACTCTCGCTACGCTACACCGTTGCTACCGGACCCGTTCCCACCATTCACCACAACCTCCGGACTGCGTCCATTCCTGTAGCTCCACAACCTGCTCAGATCCTTGACCCTGACGTCTCCGTCTTTATCATCGACCACCTCCTCCATGAACTCGTTGTCGTCATCGGCCCCCACAAACTGCCCCGACCACGGATCGCGCTTCAGCGGAAACATGCCGTCGAGATAATGCTGGTTGAGCAAATGTCCGCCGCGACCGGTCGAACGATTGAAGACACGACCGAAGAAGAGAGACGGCGGCTTGCGCACAGTGGCGAAGTGGATGACGCCGCAGAGGGCGACGAAGTCGGTGCTGTGAGCGTAGTGCTCTATGTGTCCGATGGCCCGGTCCGCCTGCCACGAGGCTCGCCGTCGAGGATTGTTGAAGTGATTGGCTGCGTTGCCAAAGGTGTACACCTCGAGCTTGGATAGGAGATTCTGCGGCATCTCCTGTAGCAGCCAGTCGATGACGAGGCCACCCTCGATGCCTCCCTGCGAGTGCAGGACGAATATGACCTTGGACTTGGACGGGTCGTACAGCACGTCGCGTAGTATCTTGTAGGTGAGCCGGACGTCGGCCGTGGCGTAGGTAAAGTTGCGCTGGACCAAACACTCGACGATGTCGAATAGGATGCCCGACGTTCGGTTATGGATGCCCATGACGGGACGACCAAAAGTGAGGGCCAACCGGTTGAGGTTGCTCTTGGTCCAGTGGTCGCTAGCATGTGGGAAAGTCAAGTCAGAGCCAGATGCAAGACATGTATGTATGTATGTATGTATGTATGCGTGTGAATATATATACAAAGGTGTGGTAAATAGGTATAGACGTAAAACATACCCAGCAGCAACGCCGTTGAGAAAGATCCACTGCTCATGACGGTGTTCAGGTCGGTCGACGGCATACTTCGGATCCGAATGGAAGCGAATGCCAGGCCCATTGACCATCCGACAGAGCAACCAGTTCGCAACCAAGAAGCTCACAATGGCCAAAGCAGCAACCCAGACGGGCAAGAGAACAGTCCACGGCAAGATGAGGAAGAAGCCAAGCTGCATAAACCCGAGAACGACCTGCAAGAGGAGAGACCACAGGTTGGGCAGAGAAGGGTACAGCTCGGCAAAGGAGCCGGAACGGCCCCGCAGCGGGAGCAGGATGTGCGGCAGGGCCCACGAGTAGGCCAGCAGGCAGTAGATGTCGGCGAGCATGAGGCGGAACGGCATATCAGTGTAGGCATAGCTGGTGACGAAGCCATCGTCGTCGCCGTCGCCGCCGTAGGTGTGCGTCGTCGAAGTGCCCATGTCGCGACTGGGTATGATTCGGAGGAGAGAGGGGGAAAAGAAAGAAAGCGTCTTCTGCTCATAGATCAAGAGCGGGCTCTTCTCGCTTCTTTCTACTCATGGCCACTGACTGGCTTCTTCCTTGCTTCTCTAGAAATCACATGTCGCCAACCAGCAAGCAGCGTCATGCACCGTCGCAGTCGACTCGAATACTGGCGCGTCAGCTGCGACCGACCTACCGGCATGAACCGGCCGAGATGTGCGTGCGTGCGTGTGTGTTTTTTTCTTTATTTCTTCCACTTCATACTCCTTCCTTCTTCCCATCTTCTTACCATGGGAGTGTGACCGACGGAAACGCTCGTGCCGTCGTTCTTCTCGTTCTGACGTGGACCCTTGATCGACTTCGTGACACCCCTTGTCGAACCAATCGTCAAGGCAAGTGGCCTCAACAACTTGGCACGCCTTGTCCATTCGGGATTAGAATTCGCACCAGGCCAAGAGGCGCAGCTGGTCCATGGAAAGAGGAAGAAAAGGCGAAGTGGTGAGGGGGGCGAGGGAGGGGGTCAGGCGGCAAGGAGCACTAATACTAGGTGGTAGGTAGGCAAATCGTACATACACATAAACATAAGCACGTATGTAATTGGGGAGGGGGGGGGGAGGGAAACAGTTCGTACATCCGCAGACGAAGACGACGACGACGATGATGATGATGAGAGATTCTTTTTCCTTCTTTCTTATTCTTTCCTTCCTTCTTTTGCTTACTGTCGTCGAATAAAAGCTTCAACGAGAGGCGCGTGTAGTCTCGCTACTGACTGTCGCACCCACATAGCTGGGTTTTGGGCGATGCAGGCTCCGAGACAAGCCCATCAGCCCTTCGCCGATCCTACCCTGAGCAAGAGGGAAAAGGAAAATAAGGGAAAGGAAAAAGGAAGGGAACCTTGCTTGAAGGCTAGTAAGGATAGCGTCATGTGCGTTTGATGGTAGGGGGTGGATGAGGCGAATGTATTTCTTCTTCTTCCTGATTCGCAGTACCTACAATACATTTAGGCCTCCGTCGCCAACCTCTAACATACATACATACATATATGCATCATCCTCCCCCTATGTCCACGGATAGTGTCTAGCATAATAGTGAAAGTAGCTATAAAATAGAGCGGAGCAATATTAAATACATGTATACGGAGGTATAGAGTATAAAAACATGTCAGTACATCTCAAAACACCGCTCTTCCACGGCACTCGTCACGAGTATCATGTAAGTATGCAGTCACTCCCATTGCAGACAGATTGCCGACGCACATGGCACTTCCATGCGGCTGTCGTGTAACGGCCATGCAGCACTTTTGGCCCTAAAAACCTCGTATGTAGGTATGTATTTACAGACGCCTATCCGTACATACTACCTACCTACTACACATACAGACGTACACACACACCTACAGACTACAGCTTACATACAGGCAACATCCATGATTGATAAGTCAAGCTTGTCTGTACTAGCGGTCTGCACACCGACGACGAACGGGCAGAGAAAGACACCAGATGGATGGACCGAATGGCAAAAGCCCGCTAGTTTCCCTTCCAACCAATCCTTGCAAAGACGTCTGCAGCGGCCCAGACTCCCGTCCGTCCGTCCGTCCGTCCGTTCGCCCGGGGCTAGACGGGAAGCGGGGCCCAGGTCCAGAGGCGAGGCCGGTCCGTATCCCGGCAATAATGAGATGGACTCGCGGATGCTATTATGTATGTACATACATGCTCCGCACATGTGCTCATGCCGATTCATATGTATATACGGATACGGAGTTGTATGCTAATGCATATCTACCTACCTCTGCCCGATGGCTTTCGCCTCTCAGGGGGCTTGTCATCATACCTGACCAATACGCCTCCCCTTCATCACCGATTTCGTCCGCTCACCTTATTACACTTGCGCCTTAAACCTCGAACCTATCCGTCAAGGCGTCTCTCATCAAATCACTGTCAACTTCTCCCGATGCGAGATATCTCTCTGCATTACTTACTTTCTTTCTATATTCAGCTTCTCGCCTAATGAAAAGCAGCAAACTACCACTTCTCACTCATTCAGCCTCCTCCTCCCACACCCTCGTCTAGTATATGCAGTACAAAGAAAAGAAAGCAATAGGAAAAAAAAACAGAGCCCCATCTCAATTCTATGATTGACAAAAGCCTCTATCCGTAGACACAGTCCACCACTGTTCACACCGGGGAATATCAAGAAAGGAAATCTAAGAAAGAAAAGAAACAACAACGTGAAGGGATTCCAGACGAAAGCATGGCCCAATGGTCATCTTGTCCGTCAGGGGTTCCAAGAGAGCCCGGTCCCCCCTCCATCTCACCCCTTCCCCTTTACCGCACCCTTTTCCACCGGATCCCCACCCCCTTTTATTCCGAAGAGAATAAGGAAAAGAAAAGGAAAAAGAAAAGAAAAAGAAATAAAAAAATAATAGAGAGAAAATAAGAAAATCGTGGGAGCAGAGAGCGTTTTGCCGCGATTGCCACCTGGGGTCCTGTCATGTGTCTCGTAGGGGGGAAAAAAAAGTCACCCAAGATGCTTGTTTAGTCCTCAGACTTGTGCATGCTGCCGGTGACATAATTCTCACAGCCGAGAGCATCAATCTTGGCGATATCCTCCTTGCTCATGTCAAAGTCCAGACTCCGGAGGTTGCTCTGGATACGGCTCGCGGTCAAGCTCTTGGGAAGGACGACGTTTCCGCGGGCGGCGCTCCAGTTGATGAGGATCTGAGCGGGAGTCTTGCCGTACTTTTCGGCGATGGCACCGATGGTCGGGTCCTCGAGCTTGTTACCCCGAGCCAGCGGGGAGTAAGCCTCGATCTTGATATCGTGGCGGCGGCAGAGTTCGACGAGGGCTTCGCGCTGGCAGAACGGGTGAACCTCGACCTGGTTGACGGCCGGGACGACGCTCGCCTTTTCCAACAGCCGCTCGAGGTGAGCGGCTCCGAAGTTGGAGACGCCGATGGACTTGACCTTGCCCAACCTCTGCGCCGTCTCGAGGGCGCGCCAGGTGCCAAGTCGCTTCTCCTCATCGTCGGAGGGGGAGTGGATGAGGTAGAGATCCAGGTAATCGAGGCCGAATTTCTCAAGTGAGGAGCAGAGGGCGTTGAAGGTAGCCTCGTAGCCGTGATCCAGATCCCAAAGCTTGGAGCAGACGTAGACTTCATGGCGAGGGGTTCCGGTACGTTCGAGCCAGCGCTTGATAGCCCTACCGCAAGCCTCCTCGTTGGCGTAACGGGCAGCCGAGTCGATGTGACGATATCCGGCATCGAGGGCGGCGATGACGGCGTCCTCGGTCTCCTGACCGTTGGGGGCCTTGTAAACGCCGAGGGCAACCTGAGGGATGACATTTCCGTCGTTGAGCTTGATGGTGGCGACGTGCGGTCGTTGAGGAAGGCTCTTGGTGTTGATGAAGGCCTTCTTGGGGAAGAATTGACGCTCGGGGGAGGTCTCGGGGGTGATTGCGGAGGGAGCCATTGCGAAGGAGGATAAAGTATTAAGAGGAGGGTTTTTTTGGGGGGGAAGGATTGTCGAAAAGGGGGAGAAGAAGACTAAGGATTGGGTTTCTGTTCAGGAACGCAGGAGAGAGGAAGAGGAGAAGGGGTAGGTGAGGATTATGTATATATATGTGGAGGAGAGTGGAGAGAGAGAGAGAGAGAGAGAGAGAGAAAGACAGGGTCGAGAAGTGGTATAAGCCGGTTTATGCGGTGAAGAAGAAGAAGTGACTCCCTTCAACAACGAAGATATCAATCAAATCAAACGAGGTAGGAAGAGGAAGAAGATGATGAGTCGTGATGAAGAGCATCATGGGGGGGACTTTATATACTTTGAAACCCCCCAAAACCCGGGATTTTCACTTGTTTATTTTTTTTCCCCTTCCTTTCTTTCTTCCCCCCCTTCCCTTGTCCTGGATCGACGAAAAATTTCGCGCCCGGCCGGTCCAGCCGCGATCCACGGCAGATCCTGGACCATCCATATCCTCAAGTGTCAACACCGCCTCGGGAGGCCGCTGAAGTGGGCCGTACCATTTTCTTCTCAGCCCAAGCGTCGAGCAGGGCTGCTACATGCTACATCCTTCATGTATAACGGTACATACATACGTACGTGTACATACTACATGGCTGAAGAGAGAGAGAGAGAGAGAGAGGTGTGTAGTAGCACAGGCATTGAAGAGAAAACGGACACTGTAACAGGAAGGGTAAAATGGTATTTATTTCGTTCTATTTTAACCCTCACTGCCCTTGTTTCTCATGTACAGTACTCCGTATGTTGTATGGTGTATCCGTATGTAGGTATATGGTGGTGGGGACTGGCGATAACGCAGGCTGCTGCGGCCCTTGTCATCGAGCGATTGCACCGTCATGTATCCGTATTTTTTATCTCTCTCTGTCGGTGGAGGAGGAAGAGACAGAGTGAGAAGCAGATGCCCTGAGCGTCGACGAAAAAGGAGGGGGGGCGTGTACGAATTACACTCTACAACGAGAAGGGATATCAAAACGTACGGCAACCAAACAGAGGCTTTTCACGACTCTTGGAATGACAAGCAGGAAAGCCACGGGGAAAAAAAAAACGACAACAGCCCTGACAATATCTCTTTCTTTTCTTCTTTCCCTTCTTCTTCACATTGTCTTTTTCTTCTTTATTTCTTTTCCCGAGAGGGGGGGGGGGGGGGGAAGCCAGGGGGGGGGGGGGGGGGGGGAAGGGGGGGGGAAGATGGCCAACGAGGCTCATGAAGAATTTCATACCTAGATAGGTAG
>PDHQ01000003.1:0-85500 GCA_003339415.1 Ophiocordyceps camponoti-saundersi (nom. inval.)
AAAAATAAGAAAATAGCTTATAAAGCTTAAAATATTTTTTAATTAAGAAAACCTTATAATAATATAATTTTTTTTAATTTAAAAAGAAATAATAAATATAAAAACTAAGTATTATAGCTTTAATAAGCTTTATAAAAATAAGTAAAAAATTTTTATAAGTATATAATTAGCTAAAAAATATTTTAAAATTTTTAAACTTATTTTTTCTTATTTATTTACTAATAGTTTCTTATATAAAAGTAAAGAAGAAAAAGACTATACTTTCTGCTGCTAGAACGTAAGAAATTCGGTACATAAGGTAGGTAGCTAGGAAGCGCGGGAGCTTTAGTATTTTCTAGTATTTTCGGGACTTTCTATAAGTACCCTAGTTATTTTTTTATAGCGGTGGAAGGTAGCAGCGTTAGCAAAAGTACATTTCCTAGCATTTCTAAAGTACTGTAGGCTAGTGCGGGGGTTTGTACTCTTCCCTCCTAGAAATAAGTATAAAAAACGCTCCACTTGCCTAAAATAGATAGGCCCACTTTTTTCTAACTTATAACCTTTTAAAGAATCTATATATAAATTTTTATAAGAAACGGATAATTATAAAGTACTTAAAATAATTAAAAAGGCTTATTTCCCTAAGTTAATACTTATAATATTTAAAATATAATATTTTTATTAATTTTTAAAAATAGATAAAAAAGTAAATAAAGATACTATAAATATAATATTATTTAAATAAGTTATAGGTATTTTTTAAACTTAAGATTCTTATAATACTTAAAGAATTATAATTAATTATAATATTTTTATAAAAGTATACTTTTTTAAATAATTAAAAATAATACTATAAAAAATAATTAAAATATTTTTTTTTAAGTTTTTATAATATAAAGATAATATAGTATTTTTTTCTTATTTTTTCTTATTTATAAGCTTATTAATAAGCGAGATAATAAAATTATTACTTTTTCTATAAAGCTTTACTAAGATTTTATAAGGAGAAAAGAAACTCGGTTTCTTAAAAAGTAGAAAAAAGACGTTTTATTTTATTTCTAGCTTATTAAAATAACTATAATATTAAGCTTTTTATATAATATTCTCTTTATAATAAAGTTTCTTATATAATTTATTTTATATTTTTATTTTTTATATTTATAAGTTAATTTAAATATTAGTATTCTAAGAGCTTAGTATAGGGTAGGAGTTTTAAGTATTTTTTAAAAATATTATATAAATATTTAAAAATATAATAAAATAATAAATGCAAATAAGATAAGGCCTATTTTAATATATATAGATTATAACTTATTATAGCTTTTTTTAAGCTTTATATAATACTATTAATTTATATAAGGGAAATTTACTAACATTTTTATATCTCTTTATATAATTTTTTTAAAATTAAGAAAAAAATATTAAAAAACTAAGAAAAACTATATTATACTTATAGCTTACTAATTAACTTATAAAAGTTTTTTATTTATTTATTTATTTATTTTATAGTTTTTTTACTATACTTTTTCTTACTTTATAATATTAATTTCTTCTTTAAAATTCGTAGTTTCTTATTTTCTTAGCTTTTATAAGCGTTATTTATTATTCTTAATTAGAAAAATTATATAAATCTATTTTTAGAAAAAATTATAAAAAATTATAAATGATTTTTTTAAAAAAATCACTTATAATATAATTTTTTTTACGTGATTTAAATTATAGATAAAAAAAATCACTTATAAGTAATTTAAATCACGGAAAAAAAAAATCACGAAAAATCACTCACATAATCACTTATAAGTGATTTTTTTCTAACCCTAAATATAAGTTCCTTAGGTAACTTCTATCCTATCTATTACTATAATAACTTAAGGGCGTCCTATTATAGCTAAGATAGCTTAGGTAAGGTTTACTTAGACTTATCTATTAGTAGTATCTTAATCTTATTACCCCTTAAATATTTAAGTAAGTTTTTAAAGCTAGTTTTTCTATCCTTCTATCTTTATAGGCCCTTACTTAAATCGAAGTAGCCGAAATCTATAGCGTTTAGAATATTATAATTATTAAACGGGAATAAAGTCCGTAATAGGCTATTTACCGTAATATTTCTATCCTTAGAAATATATTCGAGGATAATATTAAGCTACCTTAGCTTTATTACCTACCTAATATAGATACCCTTATATCTTTCTACCCTTAGGAACTAAGTTAAAGGTAGGTAATTAGTAAAAATCACTAATAGCTAAATAGTATAAAAAAAGTGCTTATATTATCGGCAAAACTTAATAATAGTATAAAGTTCCCTCTTATATGTCTTATAATTCCGCTAGGTTTTTATAAGTAGGAAAGAATTATAAAAAATAGGTACCTTAACCTTATCTTTTTCCTATAATATAACGTAGCTTACGCTATACTTCGATATATTAGTATAAACCCGCACTAGCTTATTAAGCTTAAGGCTATATATTACTATTACGGCTTTAGCTATAGATTTTAAGATTATAAAAAAGAGGGCTTTATATAAGCCCTAAACGAAAGGTATATTCTTAGTAAGTTTAGTTAAAGGTCTAAAGAGCTCCGTATAGTTAGTAATCTATCTTCGATATAAGCCTATAGCTCCTAGGAAAGCTTAAACCTATTACTAGTTTACTAGCATAAGCTAGTCCTTAATTTTCTATAGCTAGCTAAGCTTTATTATAATCTAACCTCTTATATAATATACCTATTTAATAGTAAGAATATTTATTATTCCTAAGAAGACCTTCTTAAAACTTAACTAAAAGAGAGCTTATAATAATCGCGGTAGGAAGTAGTCCCTAATAAATTACTACTGCTCCTCGAAGCTTACGTACTTAGTAAAGATATCGTTAATATAGTTATCTAGGGGTGCGATATAATTACTTTCTAAAAATACTATTAGTAGCGATAGCTTAGGTAAAGGTTTAAGTATAGCCCTAAAAGCTAATTTTATTATCTTAGTAAAGCTATAAGCTACTAACTAGGTTCCTTATAGAAATCTTATCGGTTATAATTAAGAAAAACTTAGGATTTAGAATACTAAAATATAACGAAGCTTAGGGGCTATAAGTATAGCTTAGTAGCTATACTTTAAATCGAATATATTAAATAAACTAATCCTAAAGTTTAAAAGTTAGTTATAAAGTTCTAATAGTAAGGGAATTATAATACTTAGTAAGTCTTTATTTACGTTATAGTAATTTATTATTAGCCTTTACTTAGCTTAAAGATTAGATTTATTTTTAATAATTATAATAGGTTTAGCTAACTATTAGCTTAGTTTACTATTAGCTGCTATTATATATTTATAGATCCCGGAGTTAATATTTTTATAAATAATCTTCTCTATCTAATATCGCTATAAAGTATTCTATCTTCTTTTTCGATTATAGTATTATAGTTTCGTCTTAGGTATAATCTTTAGGTAATATAAGAAGAGGTTTATTAGTAGTATATCCCTTATATCTTAACCCTTAAAGTTACGATATATATAAAATATATATATAATCTCCTTTTTTAAGTATCCTAAAACTAGGGGTCTAAGCGTAATATTATATAAATCGAACTATTTTATAACTAAATCTCTATTAATAGTTTAGTTAATATCTCGCTACTAAACTTTTTTTTATATTAGGAATAAAGATATTAGGGGTTCTATTACTTAGGAACCTAGCTAATACTATTTATCTAGCTTTTAATATCGCTTAATATTAAAAGTAACCTCTAAGCTAGCTACTACTCTCTTAATTATAAGGGGCTTAAGTAGTAGCTATTTAAAGTAAAATAAAGCTAATATAAAATAATCTTAAAACTTAGCTTTAATATTTATTACGCGCCAGCTCTTATAAGGATTTCCCCTAAACATTTTACGGTAATTTCCGAGGATTTTATAAGGATTTCCCCTAGATATTTTATAGTAATTTCCGAGGATTTTATAGGGATTTCCCCTAAATATTTTACGGTAATTTCCGAGGATTTCTAACTATAGTTACGTAACCTCGGAAACCTTATCGTAAAATCCCTAAAAAGACCTTAGTAGGAAATTACCCGGAAATAGAGTTAACCTTTTACTAGGATTTCCTTATACCCTCTCCTATCTCTACTAGTATATACCTTTATATATTTTACTAAGATTTCGCTTATAAGAGTTTTTCCCCTTTTCTTTCCTTTCTCCTTAGCTTAGAATTTTTATTTATAATACTAATATAATTATTTACTTAACGTATTTCTAGGCCGTAATACTATTCTAAGCTTAAATTTGCTAGCGAGCGATTAAGAAACTCGCACCCTATTTTTACGTTTTTATATAGGATAGAAAAGAACTTATATATAACCTAAACTATAACTAGCTTCGAGATATATATTCGGAGCCCCTAAATAGACTCTTAGGCGATTAAGGAGACTCGCCTCGGAGACGCCTAACCTTATAATAAAATAGGATATCGGCGAAAACTAAACTATAATAATAGCTACCTTTTCCTAAAATATTACTAGTATAATTATACCGTAAAAGTAGCGTACGGAGATAGCGTAATTATAAGCGTAAGTTATAAAACTTTAAAATTAGTTAACTTAGAAAAACTAAAACCCGAATATAGAAAAAACCTATTAAGAAATATCGATTATATTTAGTATAAATAAAGAGATATTCGTCCCGATTAGAAAAGCTGCTTAAGATACCTTTACGCTAGTAGCCCTAGTAAGATAGCCGAACCCCTCTTATTCTAATTCTGCGAAAGTTTACTATAAGGAGGTAAGTAAGTTTTCGGGTAAAAAGGAGGATTTTAGTACCTTTCTTATAAACTTAAAAGATAAGATAAGGTTTAATAAGATAACTTTTTAAGATAAGTAAGACCGGATAAGTATATTATTCTACGCGTTAGAAGGGAAAGCTTATAGACTTTTAGAAACCTAATATAACTTAAAAAAACGCCCTTTTTCTAGATTAGCTAAGATAGTCTAATATTTAAAGTTAGCTTATAAAAATCCTAATAAATTTACTAAAGCTACGAACTAACTTCGTAAACTAAACTTTTTATTAATAAATAAGTAGGAAATTTAGGAGTTCCTTACAGAGTTCGACTACCTTATAGCTAAGACCTAAGTTCCCTTAGCTTAGATTAAATATATACTCTAAGATTATCTACCCGCCGATCTTAACCTAAGCTTTCTTATAAAAGCTAAAGATTTATATATAATATATAAGGAATTCTATAAGTATATAAAAAACGCCGTATTCTACTAAAAGAAGAAGTTAACTTATTAGGAGTTTTCCCGTAAAAGCTAAGTAAGTAAAAAGGTTACCTTAGAAGTATAGAAAAAGATTACGACTATAACTATAACCTCTCGCTAAAAAGGCTAGGCCCTTAGTAAAAGCGAGAAGAAAGTTTACTAAGAAAACGGCACCTATTTTATTTATAGAAAGAAAAGCTATATAGCTAAGAACTACCCTAACTAATAGAAGATAGGGAGAGTCCGTAAAGCTTAGACGCCTCTACCTAACTCTATTCGGTCGGATAACTCTAATTCGGGAAAAAAGTAAGACTATTATAAAGCTCCTTAATAGTCCTAAAAATATTACGCGTAAGATAGAAAGTAAGAGAGTCGTTTACTATTAATAGTTAAGTTTAAATTAATAATATAGCTCTTCGTGCTTTTACCTTATATAATATTAAAGTAAATACCCGTCTCTTAATTAGTTATCGTTTCGCGAAATAAGTAGTAAAGCGCTTAGGCGCTAAACTTATCCCCGTCTATCCTATCCCCCTTATTAATTTCTAAAGCTATTAAGCTAGCTTAGTTCGTAAGTACCTAATTATTACCTTAGTAATTAATAGATAGTATTTTCTATAGGAAATCTACTAAGTAACCGACTATACTTAGGATCTCTTTATTAGCTTATTCTAAATAGCGGAGAAGAGGTTATTACTTAACTACGCGGCCTAGAAACTAGTTTAGCTAAATAACTTACCTACCCTCGCTAAGTACTTACCCTCGATCCTCTTACCCGAGAAGCTTTTTTTTAACGGAAATCTAGACCCGGCTATCTAAGCGGATATTAAGCGCCGGAACTACCTTCTCCGTTAGGATAAGCGTAAGTATCGAATCCTTTAACGCTCGTAAAGGAAGAAGGACTTTATATAGCCCGTAAAGGAAAAGAAGCTAGCCTAAACCCCGACTAAGGATAACTAGGATACCGATAATACTAATAAAAATACTCTAAGAGAGTAACTTATCTACTAAGTTTAATAAAACTCTTACTATACGTAATAGGAAGAAATAACTTTATTAATACCTTAAATATTTATAAAGTTAGAAAATAATAACGATAACCTAACTACGATCGCGAAGCTAAGCTTAGCTAGCTATATATACGTAAGATAGGAAATCCTATTCTCTTAAGGTAAAGAACTTAAATATATTACTTACGTATATAATATAATTCCTTTAGCTTTTACGTACCTTAAAGGATTTTTTAGTAAGAAGGAAGCTTATATTTTAGCTTATCCCTAGCTTAGCTATAATATAACCCTAAAACTTAAAAAGCCCCTAAACTTAGTAAGACCCCTTTCTTATAAGATACCGGTAAAATACTTACTTTTAGAAAAGGAGACTATTAACTACTTACTTAAGATTAGTTTTATTAAGCTAAATATTAGCCTTTACGCCGCCTTTATTCTCTTTACCTCGAAGCTATACTTAAGTACCTAACGCTTTTATATTAACTACTAATAAATAAATAACTATTTAAAAAGTTAGATCTCGCCCGCTCCCTCCCTAGAAGGTACCGCGTTTAGCTACCGGGAGGCGAAATAGTTCTCGAAAATCGATATTATTTAAGCATTTTACCGTCTCCAGCTTAACCCTAACTTTAAGTACCTTATAGCTTTCCGTATAAAGTTTAGTATATTCTATTAGCTTATTTTTCCGTTCGGTCTTAAAGTAAAACCCGCGTAATTTTAAAACTTTATTAACGCTTAATTTTACGATCTCCTTAACCGCTACGCGAGTACGTACGCCGATAATATATTAATTTACTTAAATAGCGAAAAAGAGGAATACTAAGAGGAGTGCCGCGAAGTAATCTAGCGCCTATACTAAGCGAACTTATAGGGGGATATCTAGAAATCAAGGTTTAATATTATTAAAATTAACTACTTTAGTATAATACTATACGCGGGCTAAGGAATAAGCGTAAACCCCTATAAAATATAAGCGATCTAAAATTAGAAATTCGAAAACCTTTAGGATTATAAGGCTATCCGCTTATTCGTAGGACTTTATAACTTTATTAGGATCTTTTATTACTATATAAATACTATAGCTAAGCCCCTAAACCGCCTCCTTAAGAAAGATACCGCCTTCGAGCTCGGATCGGAATAGAAGGAGGCTTTTAATAAAATAAAAAAGCTAGCTATATAAGCCCTAGTGCTTACCTTCTTCCGCTTAGAACTCCTAACCTACTTTAAAACTAACGCCTCCCGGAATATTACCGCTAATATATTTTAATAATAGTAAGACGACTAAACGTAAAAGCTTATAAGCTTCTTCTTAAAGATAATAAACCCCGCTAAATATGCTTACTTAATCTAGGACTGCGAACTCCTCGTTATTATATAAAGCCTTAAGTATTTCTACCTAAAACTACTTAGCTAGAAGTTTAATATAGTTATAAATTACGAAGCTTTAATTTATTTTACGATAAAAAGGCTACTTTTTATCTATTAGGTCCGATAGTCTAATTTCTTTACCTAGTTCGATATCTATTTCCTATACCGGCTTAGCTAGCTAAATATAGCTATAAATATACTCTTATAGAAGATAGCTAAGCTCCCGATAGTAAAAGCTCGTAAGAAAAAGGAAAGGACTTTAGCTATAATTTTCCTAGATAGCCTTAGGTTTAAATCCCTAACCTTATCTCTTATAATTACCCCGGTCCGCTTAGTAGAAGACTCCGTCTTATTAGGGGCGGAGTTAGTATAACTAATCTAAGAGGAGAATGCGAACTAAAACCTCGGATTTTACGGTAATCTTCTTATTATCCCTAAGTAAGATAATTAGAAATAGTTCTTCCTCTATACCGCCCTAATCCGGAACGCGTATAAGCTAGCTATCTTCGCCTACGGTAGTTAGAATAAGATTATCTAAATACTCTAGCAGAGCTACTACTAGCTTAGGATAAAGTAAGATACTTATTAGTATATCCGTAACTATTATAAGTACTAGAGAAATAAGACGCCGCGGGATAAAACCCCGGGTTTACTATACCCTCTACTTATCTTAACGTTTATATAGGAGTATATTACCTATAATAGGAAAGTTATGCCGGAAGACCGCTTTAGGTATAACTACGTCTAAACTTTTATCTATAAGCTTAGCTAGATTATTATTATATTACCTAGTAGGAAGAATAATATAATAGAAGTACTCGCTAGATATTATTTCCGATACCTTTATCGTCTCTTCGGTATACCGGATATATAGATTACCGATAACGCTAGCCCGTTTATCTTAGGATTTCTTAAGGAAATTAATTAACTAACTAGTATTAAATATTACTACGGTAATACCTTATACCTATAAATATAAGGTAGCGTGGAAGTAACTAATTAGTACTTAGACTAAAGGCTACGGTTTTATATAAATAAATATTAGGATAATTAGAGTACTTTCCTTCCCGCGCTAGATTTCGTATATAACTCCTCGTAGCACGCTTTAATTAGTATAGCACCGCTTATAGTCGCCCTTAGTAAGGATATACGGAACCCCCTTTTAGTAGCTAGTTCCCCGGATCCCTCGACTGCCTTAGGCCCGATTATTATAGCCTATAAACTTATCTCCCGCGCGTAGGAAATATAATAGTAAGCTTAAACCGCTACTAAAAACGCTTGCTATAAGTAAGAAACGTAAGTAAATAAGAAGCGTTGCCTAGCAAACTTTACGGTCGGCGATAAAGTATTCCTTAGCCGTAAGGGCTTCTTTATAACCGTACTTACGATACGCCTCGACGTATAATAATTAGAACCTTTTACGATTATTAAAAAACGAGGCTATAGCTATATCCTTAACTTACTAGATAGCTACCGGATAATAAACTTATTTTATACTAACCGTTTTCGGAAAGCTATTATAGATCCGTTACCCGAATAAAAGATATCTCCCGCGGAACTAGAAAATATTAATAATATATTAAAATAAGAGGTTAAGTAAATTCTCTAGTCTTAAGTTACCGGGTAGCGTTATCGGTTAGAATATTAAGTTTACTAGTATAGTTATAATTTAGATAAGATATAATACTTTACTAGGAATTTCCGTTACGCGCTTATAGCCTTTAAGGAATTCTATAATTATTTCCCCGATACTGCTAGTCCGCCTATTAACTTTTAGCACTAAGTTAAAGCCGCCGCTACGAATCGTAAGTATTAAGATAACGCCTAAGATAATATAGCTATTTTTACGAGCACCTAATTATATAGCCGCCGTTACTAATCTTAATAGGTATATTAAAACTTTTATCGGGGGGTAATATTACGCGCTAGCTCTTATAGGGATTTCCCCTAGATATTTTATAATAATTTCCGAGGATTTTATAGGGATTTCCCCTAAATATTTTATAATAATTTCCGAGGATTTTATAAGGATTTCCCTTAGATATTTTACGGTAATTTCCGAGGATTTCCGACTATAGTTATATAACCTCGGAAACCTTATCGTGAAATCCCTAAGAAAACCTCGGTAGGAAATTACCCGGAAATAAAGTTAACCTTTTACTAGGATTTCCTTATACCCTCTCCTATCTCTACTAGTATATGCCTTTATATATTTTACTAAGATTTCGCCTACGAGAGTTTTTCCCCTTTTCTTTCCTTTCTCCTTAGCTTAGAATCTTTATTTATAGTACTAATATAATTATTTACTTAATATATTTCTAGGCCGTAATAATATTTATATTATCTCTCCTTATTAGTTAAGGTATATAATAGACTAAAAAAGTAACTAGGTTAAAATAAAAATATTTAAAAGATAATATAAAGATATAGGCCTCCTATAAATATAATTTAGTAATTTACCTAAGTTATTATTAATATTTTAGTTTAAAAATTCTATATTAGATATTTAGTTAGTATTAAAGCTATCTATATCCGAGTTTATATCCTCTCCTAAGGATAAGGAAAAATCTAAAAATATTCCGATAAATTTTTTTAGTAAAGGCGGCGTATTAAGGGCGAGTATAATTTTCTACTAGTTAGTAAAAGCTATAACTAGGCCTTTTAGTATAATTAGTTTATCCCCCTTAGAAGTCCTACTAATTTTAATAATACCCTCCTATATATCGATAATAGCTTTAATATCGAATAATTATAGGAGTCCTAGGATAATAGGGACGTTATCCGAAGCTATAAACTTATTTTTAAGCTTAATAATAGCTTAAACTTCCTTATCGATACCTTATATAAGAACTTAAAAAATAGTAAAATTTTAAATTAGCTACTTTCCCGTATTAGTAGTTATTATAAGTAACCCTTAAAATTTTATATTACTTAGGGGCCTAATCTTAATATTATATCTATAAATAAAGTTAAGGTTAAGAAGGTTTATTTAAAATCCTTAATTAGCTAGAGTAATAGTAAGGGATAGCTTAAAGGATATACGCTTATTTAGTCTATTAAATATAATAGTATATAGGACTCTAAACTACTTAGTAAAGTTTTTTTACTATAATTTAATATTTACTATAAATCGGTTAAATTTAGTAATATTATTATTTACTATTATTACCTTAGCTTTAAGTTTAGCCTTAGCTTTACCTTTTCCTTTCTTTATTTTAGTTAAAGCTTATCGCTTACGTAATAATAAGTATCGGAATTACTTAGCGCTCTCCGGACTTACTTACTAAAAGTTAACTAAGTTAATTAGTATAATAAAGCGTTTTATTAGCTTAACCTAATTAATATTATTTATACTATCTCTAGCTTATATTTTTACTAATCCTCTTAGAGCTTATTAAGATATATATAGCTTATTAAAAAATCCTATACCTAGGTCCTTTATAACCTTAGCTAGTCTCTTATAACGGAGTATAGCCTTAGGATTTAAAGCTAGTCTAAAAGTCTCTTCGATAATATTTAAGCGTAAGGATTAGCGCTTAATAAGATAACGGTTATCTAAGCTTACTATTATAATAATTACTATAAGTACCTCTCAGACGATCTTATTAAGTTTAACCTTATTATCTTTTACTAATATAATTTAGTTTAACTTATCTACTAAGCTTTCCTCTAAATCTAACTTATCTATTATAATAATAAAGGTCGCTTAAGTAATAAGAGTAATATTTCCCTAATCTAAGCTTAACTTTAATAAGACTATATTTAAGTAAATTTAGCTAGATAAATTACCTATTAACTTACTTAATATATTATATAGCTATTAGATTAGTTTTTAAGTTAAGGATTATTCTAAATAATTAATAAACTTAATACTAACCTAGTATATTAGAATTTACTATATTAGCGCTAGTAGTAAAATAGCCGGACCCCTAATACTTAGGGTATTAGCAAACTTACTAAAAATAAGCCCCTTAAGGATATCTTTCTCCTAAGCTTATAAACCCTTATAGAATAAAGTAAGATAATTTAATACTTTATAGCCCGCTTTCCTATACTAAATATATATAAGTTAATCCTAAGAAAAAGAGAGGGTATTATTAACGTAGATATTTAATAAATTCTTAGTATTATAACTTATTATAATAAAACTTACTTACTTAGGTGCTTAGTATCTTATTATCCTAAGAGGCCTAAAGTTACCTTATCCTTAACCTTAACCTTAACTAACTTTATTAAGTTTATTTTAATAATTAGGTCTCGCTATAGTAAATATTATAAATAATATTATTTTATAAGTATCTTATTAAGGAGTATATTTAATAAGGGATATCTTAATAAAGTTAGAGGCTATAAATACCGCTTATTATTCTTACGCTTAACCTTAAAGATCCTATCTTAGGGTAAAGCTTAAGCGCTATCTTATTAGTATATTAGGTAAATACTTAAACTTCTCCTAGAAAAGATCCCTTATTATAGCTATAATAGCTACTTACTCTCGAACTTAGTAGTTAGCTTATTCGGCTACTTAAATCTTTATAAAAACTTAAATAATATCCTAAGCTTTTACTAAGCTAGTTAAGGCGGTAGCTTATTATAATATAATAATATAACGTAACTTTTAATTAGTAATATTAGAAATAAACTTATAAATTATTATACTTAAAAATATACTCTTAAAAGCTAATAATAAGAGGCTACCTTAAATAAAGTCCTTAATACTAACTAATTAAAATATCTAATAGGTCCTATAATAGTAAGCTTAAAAAGACTCGCCTAAGCTTTAGCCGAACTATACTAATATTTATAGCTATTATAAAATATAATTAGGGGTAAACTTTTTTTCTAAAATTATCTATAATAGATAAAAGTTATTAAGCGTAGCTTTACCTATCTTAGTATACTTATAGATATCGTAAAATATAGTATCGCTATTTATAAAATCTATAGCCTTACCTATTAGGTTAATATTTATAATTTTAATCTTCTTATTATAATATTTAGCGGCTTTATTAAGCTTAGTAAACGCTAGGTTAATAGCTTCTAGCTATTAGTAAGTATTATTATTACCCCTAAACTTACCTATATCCTTATTAATAAGAGTTTTAATAACCTAGCTATAGCTATTTAAGGATAAGGGCCTATCTATATCTAGGCTCTAATCTAAGTCTAGGATATTCTTAGCTATCTAGAAGTAAGTATTAGAGAATAAAAGCTACTATTTAAATTAGAGGGCTATAGTAAATTTAGATAATATAAGAAATAGATTAGGATTAATAAAAACTAATATAGGGCTTAAATAAGAAGAAGATATTAGATATAATAACTTTAATATATAGTTTTAGTATTTCTTATATATATAAAAAAAAGAGAAGAGAAAAGAGGGGAGAAAGGAGAGAAGGGGATAAGTTAGGTATTTAGTCTAAGTAAGAGCTATTTATATCTATAAGCTAAGAGGTAGGAGGCTAGAACTGTTAGGCCCTTATAAGTTAGGAAAGGGAAAAACTAAGTAAGGAAGGTTAGGTCTTAGTTAGAGAGAAAGTTTAGGAGGAAAAGGAGGTAAAAATAAAGCTTTTAGTAATATTAGTTAAAAAAAAGCTAAGTTAGTATAAGGGATTAGTTTATAACTAATCGTAGCTAGATAGGGGGGATTATAGCGGATATATTTAGGTCTTCTTAATAGCGCTTAGTTATCGCGTAGGGTATATAGCTAGCTTAGGAAAGGGGCTTCTCTCCTTTCTTCTTCCTCTCTTCGATAGCTTTAATTATAACTTTACTTTAGCTTACTTCTATAAACGCCTTAGTAAGACTTTTATATTAATTAAAGCTCCTCTTACTACTAACTAAACGTAAGAGTAAGATTTTAGTATAAAACGCTATTAAATTCTACTTATATTAAAGCTGCTCTTAGCTTATTCCGGCCTAAACTCTTAGCTAGCCGCTATACGTGCTAAATTTACGATCGATAGAGCTATAATTAAGGAGCCTAAGTCTTAGTTTTATTATATCTTTTCTTATCTTAGCACCTTTTAGTAAACGTTCTTTTTATACGTTATTATAGCTATAAATTTTTCTTACTAGCTTAAAGCTTTTTTAGCATATATCTCCGAGCTTCTCGGGGAAAGTTATAAGGAGCGCTAAATAAGTCTTTCCTTAATTAGGATATATTAGGAGCCGTTAAAGCCCCTCGGAGAATACGTTATAAGGTAAGAATATACCCTTTTTAAGGCCGGACTATTATACTAGTTCGACTATACTAAGATTATTCTACTCTTATCCGGGCTACGTAAGGAGCTATAAAAGCGCTTAAATCGTAAAAACTAGCTAATAACGTATACGGCCTTCGCTAGCTTTCTCCGAAGCTTTAATAAAGTATTTAGTTCTAGGAATATTCCTAACGCGCTAGTTAATTTACCGCCCCCCTTTTTAGCTAACTCGATAAATATCGCGTTTATATAATTTTATTTTAATATTACTAAGCGCTAGCGTTACTATTAGTATAATTAGATTAGTTATTTTAAGCGTAACTATCTGAAACTTTATAGGTAAATAAGGATTTTAAGGTTAAGGCTTTTTATAAGCGGAGTAAGGAAATTAAAGGTAAATTTAGAGTATTTTAATTAAAGGGATAATAAGTAAGGAGAGATAAATATACGCTAGATATTATAGCTTAGGTAATTTCCGGCTTCGTTATATTACCTTATATAAGGATAGTCTACGCGCGGCTTAGGCGCGTAGATTTATTAGTAAGTATATACTATAATTATATTACGCCTTAGCTTATAAACTAGCGCTAGCGGTATATAGCGATAAGTATATAGCTAGCTTTACTATTTACTACGATTAGGGTATTCTCTAAGCTTCCCGTAACCGGTACGGTATTACCTAGTCCTATATACTAGCTATATAAGTAAGTTTTTACTACTAGTATATAAGTTTATTAATTCCTACCTTAAGTAGTGCTATAATTCTAAGCTTATTAGAATCTTCCTTATAAGGATCGGGGTTTAATTCTCCGAGCTATAAGGGAGCCCTTCCGCCCTCTTATCTTTATCTTTACGGAGGCTATTAAGCTATCGGCTAAGGATTATATAGAGCGTTTTACTAGCGTAGTAATATATTAACTTTTCTATCTTACGCTCCTATTTCCTTAGCCGGCCTAAGGAGGGGGCTATATAAGGGATTAGTTTATAACTAATTATAGCTAGATAAGGGGGATTATAGCGGATATGTTTAGGTTTTCCCGATAGCGCTTAGTTATCGCGCGGGGTATATAGCTAGCTCGGGAAGGGGGCTTCTCTCCCTTCTTCTTCCTCTCTTCGATAGCTTTAATTATAACTCTACTTTAGCTTACTTCTATAAACGCCTTAGTGAGACCTTTATAGTTAGTTAGTTATATAAATCTAATCTATAGAAGGTAAGGCGGTCGGCGCTAAAGGCTATAAGCCCCCTATCTCGGTTATTAGATAAACTACCGCGTTACCTAACTATTAAAGATAGCCTTATATAGCTATAAAATAGCACGATAAAAAGAAACCTATATATAGGTAGTAAAAGTAAGGTTAATTATATATAAACTAGAAAAGCCTAAGCTATCTATCTATATCTAAAGTATAAGAGTTATACCTATATGACTAAGTTAGGTTAAGTGACCCGTGCCTGCTATCAGTGGCATACGGACAGTCTACAGACACACGGCTAAAGCTTATGTACAGTAGTCGCTGACTAAGTAAATGCATCCAATGAGCGACACTGCTGCAACAGCATGTCATGCATTCATCAAGCTTGTCTCATTCATCAACGCGTCACCGACATCCTAACATGAAGCGCCAGCGAGAGCTTGCAGACTCAAGCCTCGAACCCCCGATAGAGGATGTAACCGAGCAACCTACCAAGATTTCTGAGCTCGAATGCAAGCCTGATAATCAGGACGACCTCGTCATCATGAAATGCTCTCTACCGCCTCACAAGCTCCCCATCACCTTCAATTCCTATAGCGATTACGAGGCCCACTACCACACGTTCCATACCCATCGATGTCTCGAGTGCCGCAAGAACCTGCCGTCCGACCATCTCCTCACCATCCACATTGAGGAATGTCACGATCCACTTATAAGCGTCAAAAGGGACAGAGGGGAGCGCACTGTGAGTCCTTCTCATGAGCTCCTAACAAATTTGCGGACCGCCTAATAGCCGCAGTTCTCGTGCTTTGTTGAAGGATGCGAGAAGAAATGCCTGACCCATCAGAAGAGACGAATGCACTTGGTGGACAAACACATGTACCCCAAGAATTACTTTTTTGCCATCACCAAACAGGGTATCGACGGCAGGCGATCCCTCTTGGTTGACGGCCACCACCAGCGCAGGTCCGCCCCTGCGGCGCCGAAAGAGTCGCCTGTCGCTGCCAACATTCCCGACGGGTCTCAGGCCCCAGACGAGGCGCCTCCATCACAGCCAGCAGACCTGCAAACCGTTCCTGACGTCGACATGGACCAACTCAGCGGGGCCATGTCATCTTTGCATTTCGTCCCTCCACGCGTTCGGTTCGGCCGCGGTCGAGCAGGGTTCTCGAGAAAATAGTCAGGCCTCCGCCGGTGTGATGGTAAGACGTGACGAGAAACAGATTAAGGCTAGCGCGTTGTATGAGCTAAACGCAGCAAATTCGCACCACCGGTACTTTTCTCTGTTCGATACCGTTCGACGCCGTAGGCTAGTCACTCGAGGCACAGCCCCTACAGCCGCAGCTGACGCATTGGAGATCTCTGTCCTCCTTTAACTGGGCCCGGGGAACGCGGCAGATACAAGTGCTGTTGAAGCTGGTTTCCTTTGTCTGGACGCAGCGGAGGCAGCAAAGCTATAGAGGTTTAGCCGGGGTATTTGGGCCTTTCGTCTGGAACATACCTTTTCGTATCCTTGTTTCTTCCACTTGGCAATAAGCATGGCGTCGGCATATCCGTTCTTCAACAGCCAGTCATATAACTCTTTGCTGATAGCCTCTTTCTCGTAGTAAAGATCGTAAATGTACCGGCTCCTCTGGTGAGAGATCTGGAAGACTTCCCACTGAGCTTGGTGTTTGGGTCCGGGCGGCGGTGGCTTATTGTGCGCATCCTTCATCTTGTTGGCAAAGATCAAGAGGTCGTCTTCTATGTCGCCGAAGCCATCGGGAGGAGGCTTTCTCTTGGAGGCGTGGCGTATCGCGGGCATTTTCGAAGCTCGGCGGTTAAAGAAACTGCAGAAGAAGAAGTTGTTGTCACGCTTCTGTCAGTTGACACCACGGCGGCGGGTCGTTGGCTGATGACGGTCACGTGACTGTGGGCTTCCGACCCGGGCAGCTAGCCTTAAGGTACAAGAAGTGACTACAGCCTACAGGTCACGGCCAGAAGGCTGTCTGTGGGCCCTTGATCGTCTCCCCGCTCCTTCGACCTCCATCGCAGAGCAGAGTGTCCCGACCGCCGAGGAGCTCGCCATGGCCATCACGCCGACTCAATTCGCCAAGAAGACGGCGCAATGTGGGTTAATTTCATCTGGCAAAGCTCCTCCCGCGAGCTAATCTAGTGGATAGCCGCAAGCTGGGCGGATGCGAAGCGTCGAGTGGTCTCCTCCTACCGCGAATGGATTCGAGGCGTACGTCTCCACGACCAGCTTACCTTTCGTCCTTGAGACGCAGAACAGGATGTTTCTAAACACTTTCAGGCGCCTGAGATCCAAACCATGTACAACATGCCCCTGCCCGTGTCGGCGATCCGAACGCGTATCAGGCAGGAGTTCGAGCGGAATCGCTACGTGACGAAGCTCCCCGTCGTCGACATGCTTATCTTCAAGTCTCACACGGAATACCAAGTACGGATGAGAAGGCAAATTCAGGCAATACAACTCCACTGACCTCGCCTTCTAGGAGACGATGAACTTTTGGAAGCAGGCCACCCACGTCATGTCGTACTTTAAGGGTGAGAACTTTCGGGACGACAAGAGACTGCCGACAAGCTTTATGGATGGTTTCCTGGAGGTATGTAGACATGATGGCGTCTGCGAGAGTACTTGGCTGAGCTACCTGGGTAGGGCCGGAACTGAAGAGGCCACGATCGGGCCTGAGTAGACGTACTTTACGCTCGGAGCATTGCCTCGTCACGCTGCGATATCTTCTAGCCTCCTGATGGGGGCAGATAAAGCAAACTTATCGGGTCCCCATAGAGCTCGGTCACGTCATTGCCTCCTTGTCGTTGTACGCGCATCTCTGGGTCCAATATTTGTCGGCCACGACGTCACAGACATCCTTCAAGTCTGCCAGGCCCTTCTTCAGAGCATCCACCGCAGTACCTTCTGTAGCCTTGGTTAGGTGCTGCGTATTTCCGCATGGTCAGTCTTGTCGTAGACTTACCGTATGTTTGTATTCTGATATTCATCTTTGGCTCTGATGGATGGGGAATGGCGTATGCGCAAAACTCCACGTCAGGACTTTGACGGATCAGCATGAGCACGAAGAGAAGGGGGGGGATCTAGCACGAGGCTCTACTCACTTCTTCATGATCATGTACCTCAGGGCATTTCCCAAGGTGTGATCTTCGTTGAGAAATTCGAAAGATGCGCCAGTGTCGGTCGAACCCGGGAGCTACACATGGGAATGATCAGCCACGAGAAGGGGAGATGTGGCCAGGAACCAAAGCCGTACTAATTTCACCCGTTGGGGTTCCGCCTCCTCCTCGAACTCGCTTTCGGCCTCGGCGTCGTCACCCATTTCGGCATCTTGGACGGCTTCGGGCTGTGCTGACGGCGGCGCGTCCTGCATGCTGACATCTTGCGAGGGTGTTTCCTCGGCTTTCTTTGTGCGACCCGGCATCGTGAAAGTAGGTGGGGGGAGGGGAGGGGGCGGCCAAGAGGTCCGGACGATTGGCGCGGAGGGGGAACCCGACAGATGATGACTGTCTATCGAGTTAGGTTGACGAAGTTGTTCGGTGTGAATGCTGTTGACCGAGACTTTGCAAGGATTGTGGCGACAGATGGAGATTTCTTTAGTTGAGTTATGTGTGTTAGTTTGCATGTGGAAAAAGAAAAGAGAAAAAGAAGGGGGGGGGTTGGACTGGCCAATTGCGTTGCATAATTCTGCGCTTTTTGTTAGTACTATATATATATCAATAAGACATCCCTGAAGAGTAGCTCCTGCCCGGGTAGCTCAATGGCTAGAGCGTGCGGCTTTTACCTCGCGGGGACACCGCAAGGTTGGGGGTTCGAGACCCCCCTCGGGCGGCATTTGTTATTGCTTTTTTGCTATAATTCTTCTCCCATCCAGCTTCTTTGCTCCCAACCTAACCAATCTGCGGAGGAGGCTATGTTCTCATTCTCTTATGAAAGGGTTACAGGCAGATTGTGGCTTGTAAGGAAGTTCTCGTTGTGGGAATTACCGGTCGGCAGCGCCTGTTGCTTTTTGCCATGGGCTGGACTACGAAACCAGGGAAAGGTGTGTTTGATGGTGAGACAGGCCTTTGTTTATTTGAGCATATTTAGTTATGTACTTGTTTTTCAGACTTGAGATGGGTTGAAGAAGAAGAACGGATGAACCGTAGGAGTGGGTGAAGACGAAAACGTAAGGAAGGCTGCCTATACAGGAGTATATAGAGATGGTGTTTCGCCATTCTTCATGCTTATAGACGGGATGTACGGAGTGTACCTTGTACGAATATGTGCGTTAGGTTATATATATGTATAGATGACGATATATGAATGCGTGTATGATATGTGTGCAATACGAATCAGGGTTTATTGACGATAACCGTAACGTCCGTGGAGGTTAAGGGTCGACCCATGGTGGTGTCGGCTGGGATCGGATTCGAGACAGAGCGTTGATATTGCTTGTTATGCATATACGCATGTAAGTAAATATATGTATGTATGTATGCGTTCTCCGGACACACACACAGGTAGGTATGTACATATGTATGTATGTATGTATGTATGATGATATGGGTGTAAAAGTGATGGATCTGACAGCGGGCGCACAGATGCAATACTTGGGTTTTGATTGAAACGGCCAATGAGATGGAAACGGGCCATTCCACCGTTGGCCCCCCTCTCCCCCCACTGCTGCGACAAAACCTGAGACTCATGGCCGTCTCAGGTTGAGCCCCCCGCCCTCAGCGCGGCGTGCATTAGTACATACATACGTGTGTATTATACGGGCATGTTGTGTGTAAGAGGAAATGATATACAAGATATGCGGATATGGGTATGCTATCGATGCGTAATAGTCTTTTTTTTCTTCAAGGTTTGAGATGGGATACGAACGAAATGATTGCCTTCTCTGCATGCCGCGAGATGGTGACCCGACTTTCGAGGCAAGCCGAAGCTGGACGGAGGATGAATGGATGCTTGTCTCGGGTGGGCACCTTGGTCGTTGGCGAGCCCGAATGGGTGGGCCAAGCCGCAGCCGAACGGTGAGGCTTGAGCACAAACGGACTGTGGCTCATGCAAGGGCCCGATGGTCGGTGGGACAAAGCCGGTGAGTCGAGAGGCCCAGAGGACCATTTTGGGGAGAGGGCCCGAGGGTTTGGAGGGAGGTGAATCTGTACGGATTATGTATGAACGGATATTGTATGTACGTACGGGGATCTATATATAGGTTGCAGGTCGGTGTAGTTGGTGAGAGGGGGTCCTTGTTTACAGATGTTGTCTGTCGGATATAGTATGTATACCTATACATGTATGTATGTATGTGTTTTGTGTGTCTGTACGGAGGTGAGCAGGGACTATCCGTCCGTATTAATTATCGAAACCTGGGGTTTTGAGATGCACATGACGTGTTATGTAGTAGGTAGATAGGTAGGATGAGGTGTGGTGTGTGGTGTGTGTGTGTATGTATGTATATCGGCGGTAAGGAAGAATAGGAGTCTTCCATAATGCTTCGACATTGACAAGTGGACATTGCCTTTATGCGCAAGACGTTATTGTTTTTTGACGGCTTAGAATGGCCTCAAGTTCATACTGTACAGGTGACACGGTATAGGGAGACACAGGCATCGCAATTTTAAGATGATTATGTGCGAGGCAGCCAAGATCATCAGGGGAACGAGGAGACGGGACCCTGCATCTCAGCCAAGGGGGGGACGGATCGAATGCGTGGGTGGTAGAGAAACAGGGCAGAGGTGGAAGTCTTTCTTTTCTTTTTCGTTTCTTCTTTTGCTTGTTCCTTTTTCTTTTTCGCTTCGACGACTGGCTGGGGATAAGGCTGTAGGAGAAAGGGGGGGGGTTAAACTCAACCAACGGATGTTGACTATTGGGCGCAAACATATAACGTTAGACTATGAGAGTGTACATACTTACATACATACATATATCTGTGAGGCTAGTATGCGCATGTTCTTACATACTCTGTCATACATACATATGTTGGCAGTAGTCTATATCGTGGTGCCGCAACTTGGCCGAAACGACAAGTGCGTCAAGGTAAGGGATGCGACGTAGGTGGCTTACATATGTTGTCGAGATCTACATACGGATACGGATACCATCTGTTCGTTCCCTCTCCGGCCCCTCCCCCTCTCGCTCTCCCTCCCCCTCTTCCTCTCTCTCATGTTCATCGTCGGTGGCATGTACATACATACATACAATACGGAGTTGTATGTATGGCAGCGGGGATCCCCGGTGAGGGAAATTCCTTGGTCGGTTCAAAGGGGAAATAGGAAAGAAAAAATAGAAGAATAAACCGACCTCCTTCATTCTCTGTTATATCCTGTTATAAACCAGGGAGACGCGTCGATCGTGGGTCGAGAGCATGAACGCTAGAAATCTTCTAGACTCATCGTCGTCATCTTTTCATCTTGCTTTACTCCCTCTCTGTCACTCTATTTTCTCGCTGTGTGTCTCTGTCTCTGTTTCTCTCTCTCTCTCTATCCGTTGTATTCTTGAATCATCCACACACACCCCCTCTATCAATTGTGGACAACACACACTCACTCAGTCACTCACTCACTCACACCCTAAAAAAAAGACGGTGTTTTAGTCGCCTGTGCGACGGCCGATAGGATTCTGCTGGTGATTCGTTCGCCCGGACCGTTTCCCCGCAAAGGGATGGCTGACTACCTCGTTATAGGAATAAACCTGGCCCCGTCATTCTGGACGAGCAACGAGTTGCGACACGGTGCTCTCTTCGTATTCGCCTCTCTTCCTTTCTTCCATGTGTGTACATACACACATACCTATGTACCTAGGTACGGAGTATATACATACATAGATTTTTCATTAAATGATGATACTACTGATGGATGATGCTGATGATGCGGATGGGGAATGAAATACCATTGTTTCCCTGGTGGAGGTATTGATTGGCCTTATGCGCCCGAGGGGGATTGGGGGGGGGGGGGGTGAGAGAGGGGCTCGTGTCACCCTTTTTTCCCCTTCCTCTTCTTTCCCCTGCCATTTCAGCGCCGGTCAGGTAGTCAGTGAGAAGGGTTCCCTGAAAGACGCGCTGAAGCGAGCAGGAACTGGCTCCTACAGCGCTGTAGGGAGTAGGTACCTACCTATCAACCCACCAGCCATAGCGTCGTAGCTCGACCGTAGGAGGGTACATACCGACAGGCTGCCAGTGGTTGCCAGTGGTAGCCTGGCCTGTAGTAGGCTGTGGCCCAGGTGGGGTACATCCCATACAGTGCCCGCTGCACCGTTGGCCTGGCCTATCACTTGCCCCATCATCTCATCCCCCTTTTGGCGGCAGTCCAGTGCTTCAGATCAGTCGCTTGATACATAGAGTGCATTTTCTGCCTCGTCCCTCATCTCCTCCAGTCTGTCGGACGCTTCTTCTCTTCCTCCTTTCTTTTTCCTTCATACTGCTCTTCCTTCTTCTTTTCTTCGTTTTCCTTCTTCCTCACCCTCTCCTTCCACGCCCCCCCTCTCCTCCCCTCTCCTCCCCTTCATCCTTCTACCCGTTCTTCTTCTCCTCCTCCTCCTCCTTCTTCCTCCTCATCTTCCTCCTCTGCTTCCCTTCCCCTCCCTCCACAATTCTCCCTCCCTCCCTCCCCCGCTGCCAATCCAATCCTCTCTCCCCCCCCTTCCCCAAAAGAAGTCGACCGCTCACGACACCACCACCGCAGGCCGCAGCCCTGTGCGCTGCGACATCTTCTTTCGCTCTTCGCCAGTCTGTGTCCCGTGATCGGCCACACGAATACAACATACAGCCACATCTCTCTCCCCTGTCTGGTCTTTTTTTTTCGCGTGTGTCTGTGTTCTTTTTCGGGTTGCATCCTACGGTTCCTGCCTGCAGTAACCTACCTACCTACCTACTGGGGAATCCTTTCGACGGGCGCTTCGACTGCGCTCTTCCCGCCCGCTCTTGTTACAACAAACGCACGCGCACATCAGGCTCAACCCGCTCATTCGCTCTTCTCGCTCACTATGAGTGCTGCAGTCGCTATGGCTCCGTCTCCGGCTCCTCACGAGAGACAGTCCTTCTCTTCCGATCTGCGCCCCACCCCGATGGCCGCCCAGCAGTCGCCGGGCTCGGGCCAGAAGACTCCGGCCACCCTGTCCGGCCCGGGCAACGGCTCGACGCCCCGAAGGGTCGGCAACAGCCCAAAGCCTCCCAAGTCGTCGCCTTCTACCGCGTAAGCAGAGTCCTACCCTACCTCGCTTCGCTTCGCTCTCCCTCTGCTGACATGATTCTTCTCTCACTAGTCCGCGATCTGATCCCAAACCACCCAAGATCGTCGTCAAGAAGGAACCTGGCTCGCCCACGCTGCCAACGACGCGACCCCGGCCCCGCAAACTGGACCTGTCCAAAAGCACAGGTTCTAGCTCTAATATGCCGGCTTCGGCCGTGCCCTTGTCCGCCCGCGACAACTTGGGCATTCAGGAGGTGGGCATCGCCTGCCTGTCTCCCGGCTTCGTCACCCAGGACCCCGTCATGAAGGAGCAGCTCCAGCGCAGCATGACGGTGCGAGAGCAGCAGCGCCACATCATCGAGGCCAGGCTGCAGCAGCAATCCGCCAAGGGCGACGGGCCCGCCGACAAGGACACCTCCCAACAGTTCGCCGCCAAGACGCCCGGCATGTCGCGCAGGAATAAGGCGCCCCCAGGCCTGTCCATCGTCGCCCCCTCCCACGAGCAGTTCGCCGACGAGAGGGTCATCCAGTCGGCACCCTTGGGCCACAGCTTCTCCGGCCGCCAGCATCTGGCCTCCCTGTCGCGCCACGTCGTCAACCAGCCGTCTCACCTCTCGAGCACTTCCCACATCCACCACGTCCCGGCCACGCAAACCAACAACCGACTGCCTCCGCTGAGCGACGTCTTCGGCCAGAGCGTGTCGGCACACCCGGACAATGCCCCAGGCTCTCTCTACCCTGGCAACCCCGCGCGCGGTCCTCTCAAGTCGCCGAGCCACCCGCCCCCGCCGCCCCCGCCGCCTCCCCAACAGCAGATGCCGACTTCGGGCCGTCCACGTGAGTTCAAGTCTGCCGAGGAGGCCCAGCACGAGCTCGCTGGTGGACGGCCAGAGCTTCTCCCCAAGATTGTTCACTACGGCGGCCATCAACCGCCGACACCGCCGTCGCCGGCTCCCGGCAGTCGGCAGCCGGAGGGGAGCAGAAGTGCGAGCAAGCGCCGAACCCGCACCGAGTACGAGGAGGGGACGAGCCCTCCGCTCGGCCACGGCCCGGCCGCCACTCGACGTGGGCCATTTGGCGAGGGCCGAGATAGCCCCGATACGCAGCGGCAGAAGAAGGACGAGTTTCTTCGGCTGTGCTCGCGGGCCTGGGACCTTTTTCACTCTTGAGATGAGAAGAAACGGGATACGAGCAGAAAGAAAGTCGATAGGTAAAGAAGCGACTGTCGGGAGGGAGACGCCCCCCCCCCTGGCGCAAGGCATACCCTTTTTTCCATTCTGTGTTTAATACTTGAGCCGGTCGTCACGTCAGCCAAAAGACACGAGCGTCGAGGACCGATGAACTGGTTTTGATGGGCTCTACTCTTTTTTTTGTTGTTGTTTTCTCTCTTCCTCTCTCTCCCTCCCTCCTTTCTTCCCTCTCGGTTTCGGTCCCCTCCTATCCCGTGGTCCAGACGAAGGAAGTGCGAATTTGTTCATCTAATGCTCTCGTCTCTTTTGTTTCTCGTCGTCGTCTTAACTTTGAACCACGCGGTAAATGGGATGACCCCTGAGTTGGCCTTTTGCGTCTCACCGATGAAGGTGGTCATGCCGACGCCGAGGAAGAGTTTGCAGATTCAAGGGGGGCAAGGATGGGGACGGGAAGAAGAGGAGAGGCTGATTTGGTTTGATCTTTACCTCTATTTTCTTTCATTCTGGTCACGACAGGCGAGGGCGGGACGGCATCCGGTTCCTACTTGAGAGGAAGATGACGTCGGGGAAGAAAAATTGTTTGTTTTCTTTTTTTCCTTGGCTCTTCTGTATTGAGAAACGCCGTTCCGGGACGGACCTCTGGAACATATTCGATGGATAATGGGCACACGCGGGTAATGAAGAAATCGTGGGAAGGGGTAAAAGGGTGGGAAAAGGGGGGGGAAGGGAGAAGGAGGTGAGGTGAGGTGAGTTGAGAGACGGAGAGAGATATCACGGGCCATTTAATCGCTATCCCACCATGTAAATGTATCGATGCAGCAAAAAGGAGACAGCAATCAATCACACGAAATCATGTATGCACGTGTGGATGTAGGTCATGATGGTGTCGTATCAAGAAGACGCTCGAGAGCCAGGTAGCCGGCAAAGCAAGCGGCTCTCACGTCCGTCCACCCATTCCTCTCCCTTTCAAAGAAAGGGAAGATCAAAGACAAGACGGCACGTTCATAAAAAAAATCTCTCTATTGGAAAGGGGAAACAAGAAAAAAGAGCTTCTCTCATTTATATATAATGCTCGCCTTGACATGAAAAAAAATCCCCTCCCCCCCCCCTCCATATTCAACGCCATTGCTCGGATGTATGTTATCGTATGTACAGTATATATCAAAAAAAGGGGGGGTGTAGGGGTTGAAGAAAAGGGGGTGTGGCAAAGACCAAGAGGAAAAGAAAGAGCAGGAAAAAAAACAGACGAAAAAAAAAAGCCCGAGAATAAGAAAGAGGGCCGGGGGGGGGAGGGGAAAGGATATGCGGCGCCGTGATGCGAATGTGAAAGGAATCAGGGGGAACGAAGACGACGAAATGACGGGTAGGAAAGAGGAATGAGGTTGAGGTTGATGAAGAAGGAGAAGGAAGAGGGAAAAGAAGAAAGAAGAGAGGAAAGGAGAGGGAAAAGGCTTCGATCCATCAACAGGGTGCGTCAAGATATCGTAGAGCAGACAGACAGAACAGACAGACAGACACGAGCATCATCCAGTCGTCAACGTATCAGCGGGAAAGGCGAGACAAGAGACGAACCAGATCATCCATGCTTTCCCCCCCCCGCTCTCTTCCTCTTCCTCTTCCTCTTCCTCTTCCTTCATCTTCTTCGTCTTCGACTTCTTTCGTCTCTTTCGGAACCCGACGCTTTTTTATATGAACAAAAAGGGAAGAAAGAAGAAAAAAAAACATCAAAAGACTCCTCCCAGGAAATCACCCAAGCCAAACCCACCAGAGCCAGAAAAAACCGCCGCCGCCGCCAAGTGAAATAGGAAAACAAAGAAAGGGGAGGCAAGGGGGATAGCAAGGCAAGGAGTCGTTCTGCACGACGGCGACGGGCGCAACAAATGAAAGGAGAGCCACCAGGTTGCGGTCCGCCATGCCAGGAGAAAAAAGGATAGGGGAGGGAGGGCAAGCATGACGGACGCGGTGCTACAGGCCCTCCTCGCCGGCCTTGCAGAGCTTGATCTCGCGAACCCATTCCGACTTGAGCACCTGGGCGGCGGTGAGGCGTCGGGTGGGATGGGGATCGAGGACGGAGTAGATGACGTTGCGACAGCGAGCCTGTTGTGTGGTTTGCTCATAAGTAAGGAAGACGCAACACACAAAAGGGGACAGCAGCATGCAAGAGAGCCCCTACCCGGTGCAGCGACTCGATCGGGGCGTACCCCTCCTCGTCGCGTCGGCCCTCCAAGTAGCGGGCGTAGAACTCGTCGTCGTCCTTCTTGGCGACGCGCCAGAGGTGACGTCCGGTGCGCATGGCCATGTAGATGACGCCGCAGGCCCAGACGTCGACGGCGCGGGCGTCAAACTCCTTGTCCGTGTACTCCTCGGGCGCGATGTAAGGGGCGGACCCGCAGAGGCCCGACACCATGTGGGCGTCCTTCTCCCAGGCCATGCGAAAGCACTCGCCGTTGCCAAAGTCGGTGATCTTGAGGGCGCCGCGCGTCGTCAGCAGCAGGTTCTCCGGCTTGAGGTCTCGGTGGGCCACGCCCATCTCGTGCAGGTACTCGACGCCGCGCATCATCTGCTTGAAGAAGCAGTCGGCCTCCTGGACCTCGAGCTTGCCGCTCGACAGGACGAGCGTGTAGAGGTCGCCGCCGGCGCAAAACTCCATGACCTCGCAGTAGTCGCCCTTGGCGTCCTTGAGCAGGTCGAGCGTGTGGATGACGTTGGGGTGGCGCAGCGACGACGAGATGCAGAACTCGGCCGTCAGCCGCTTGCTGTACTTTTTCTCCGTCTCCTCGGGCCGGCGCCGGAACTCCTTGACGGCGAAGAGCTTCTCGCCGCTGCCGCCGAGCTTCTTGTGGGAGATGCGGACGATGCCGAAGGCGCCGCGGCCCACCACCTCCTGGCACTTGCCATACTTTTCGACGAGTGTCGACGTGACGTTGGGGCCGGCGCCGGCCTTGCGGTCACCCTCGTCCTTTTCCTGCCGCAGCGAGTCGACCCAGTTGGAGACGAGGGAGAGGTCGTTGTCGGCGGCGGCGGCGTCCTGCTTCTTGCCGAGCAGGCTGCGCCACATGTCGGACAGCTTCTCCTGACGACGACTGGAGCGCAGCGTGTGCTCGTGACCCCCGGGGAGTTCGGGGCCGAGGACGAACCGTTGACTTCCCGTGTCCTTTCCGGTGGCGAGCTTGGACGAGCTGAGCGGAGGTTTGTCGGCTATTTCTCTGGTGCGAGGGCCGGGCGAAGAAGAGCCATTGAGCGAGGAGCCTCGGGGGCGGCCGGTGGGTTCGAGACGAGGTGCATCTTTGCTAGAGAACATGCGCGTCAACCGCTCCTTGACCGACGATTTTTCGCTCGGACGAGCATGTGAGGCGTCGGCGGCGGGATCCGACGGGGGTGGATGAGGAGCAGACGGCAACGGAGGAGCAGCGGCATCTTGAGGCGACAAGCCGGGCGACTTGTTGGCTTCGAGAGAGCTGATGGAAGAAGGCTTCGAACTCGGAGCCGACGGCGTCTTGGGGTCGGCGGCAGGCATCTTCGGGGAGGGGGGGGTGAGGGGGGGGGGGTGGGTGGCCCCGAGGGCCTGGCCGAGCGAGCGACCGGACAAAATGTCCTTTCTGCTCAGAAGTAAGGAGAAAGCAAGGGGGGGAGCAGAAGAGCAGTTAGGGGGAGTATATAAGAGGTGATGGGGTACGATAGACAGTGAGCGAAAAGGGGGGGTGAGGGAGAGAAAGCGAGAGCGAGAGCGAGAGAGAGAGAGGAGAAGGAAGAAGAGGGCAAGGGAAAAAAGGAAGAAGAAACGAGGTTCGGTCGAGGCGGCAGAATCGGGGCTCTCCCAGAAAGGTGCAGCCAGTGATGGATGATGACAAAGCCGAGTTGGTTCAGTAGGCGGTAGGTATGTAAGTTGGGACGTTAGGTAGTCGGTAGGTTGGTTAGAGAGGGTAGGCCCGGTAGGGTAGGGCAGGGTAGATACGGATATTAGGTGGGTAGTAGCCTAGAAGGTTACATAAGGTGTATGTAGGCCGTACATACCTACCTACAGGCAGGCAGGCCGAGGTAGGCAGATGGTGGGTGAAAAAAATAGTAGGGTTTGGTGCGGCGGTGCTCGGCAGACGCTGGTGCGGCCCAGCAGGGATCGACCTGCGACGAAGGCCAGCCGGGCTTTGGCGAGGGCGGATGATGTGAAACGAAAGTCGGGGTCGACGGTATGTTTCCTCTCTTCTTTTTTTTTTCTTTTCTCTTTGACTGCTTTGTTTCTGTCTCTGTCTGTCTGCCACTTGCTTCTCTCTCTTGCTTCTCTCTCTCTCTCTCTCTCTCTCTCTCTCTCTCTCTCTCTCTCTCTCTCTCTCTCTCTCTATATATATATATATATATATATATGTATAAGGTATTTTCTTATTAGAGGAGGTCTTGTGTATTAAGAACCACTCGTAACCCTATCAAAGACGAAAAAGGGATAGGATAACAAGAAGGTGAGCGAAGGGGGGGAAAGGAGCAGGGGGGGAGTCGTGTAAAAGAGGCTCACTCAGGTGACGAGGGGGAAGAAGAAGCAAAGGAAAGGTAATGAGATGCGATAGGAAAAGAAAGGGAGAGAGAAAAAAAAAGAAAGAAGAAGCGAGGAAGAGAGAGAAGAGTGTGAGAGAGATATGGAGGGGGAAGTGAGGGATAAAAGAGAGAGAGAGAGAGGGTATGTGAATGCCGGCCTGCCTACCTGCCTCTAGGCTCTACCTACCACCCGAAGGTTGGATGGGATGAGACGGGATGGGCTGGGCTGGGCTGGGCTGGAACCCTCAGACAATAAAGAAGCCTTTTTCTTTTCTTTCCTTCTTTCCCTTCTTTTCCTTCTTCTTCTTCTTCTTGTTCGTCTTCGTCGTGTTCCTCCACTCCTCCCTCTCTGTCTCTGTCTCTGTCTCTGTCTCTCTCTCTCTCAGCCTCCTCTCTGCGCCACCACATCAGGTGCGTGTTCGTGTGAGTGTGTGAGTCGAGTGTTTTTTTTTTCCCCCCCCCCTTTCGTATCTTTCCGGCTGGTCTGTTTTCCCCCCCCCCCCCCCCGCCCCCTCTCTCTCTCCCCCCCCCTCCCCCCCTGTTCCCACGCCATCCCCCTACCAGTCAAGACTCACTCACTCACTCACTCACAGAGTCACAGCACCAACCCAACACAAGACGCTGAACGAGAAGACGAAGACGAAGAAGATGGGAAGAGGGCTGGAAAAAAAAAGGTTCATCAAATCTGAACAGAAGCAGAAACAGAAAACAGAAACAATACAGCCAAGCAAGCAGATACATACAGTAGTGGAACCCACAGCCCTCTTTTCTCCTCCACCCAGCCCGGGATGATTGTTGTTGTTGTCGTCGTCGTCGTCGTCGTCGTCGTGATTGTTGTTGTTGTTGTTTTTTTTCCCCTCCTTTTTTCCTCCAACCTTCATGTTCCTTGTAAGTATCGTATTCTTCTTCAATGGAGACGAAGGAAAGAATAGATATAGTGCGTCAAACGAACGCTCATAAATACGTGCATACACACTCCGTACATATGTACAATATGCAGCCGCTCTTACATGCCTACTAGTACTCTACTGAAAGGTATTCACAGTGTGCTGTGGCAGCAACTCAACAAGGCACACACACACACGAATTGAAGAGGCAAAGAAGCAGAAGCAGAAGCAAAGGGCAGAACAAAGAAAGAGAATCACAGCCCCGGCACTGCATGTGTAAAGATATACGTATGTAAATCGCAGCTGAGCTATCCGTACGGAATACATATCCGTACATAGAGAGCTATTGATGCCAATGCCATGTATGTACGGATACGCACCCAATAATATGTCAAGAGGCACCTCGGTTATACTAATCCGACGTTATGCGATGGATGGTACCTGATAGTTAGTTAGAACGTTGTGCTTGGCGAACACGTCGACAGCTTGGTTGGGGTAATCCGTCCAAGATCAACAACTCGCCTCACCGCCAGCCATCATCATCACGACGTCATGCTGAGCTGGATAGATGAGAGAGTCTATCCCCAACGGAGTAATCGACACAAGAATCGTTCCGGTTCGGACGGCACACTTGTTCCTCTTTCACTCACTCACTCACTCACACTCCCTCTCTGACGGCTTTCCTCTTTATACATACATACATACATACATCCGTCATCATCATCATCGTCGTCGTCGTCGTCGTCGTCGTCGTCGTCGATTACCTACCCCTACTAGGATCCCGTTCGAGATAGGGTCCCAAAAATGTACCACCCTCACCACCACACCCACACCAGTCACCAGTCACCACCACCACCTCCTCCTCCTCCTCCTCCTCCTCCTCCTCCTCCTCCTCCTCCTCCGCCCCACGCCCGGGTGTGCATCACTACTACCATGGCTCATGCCGCCGAATACCACCACCACCCACCCATCCATCCATCCATCCATCCACCATTCTACGCATACTCCGTACATATCCGTCTACATACATACATACATACCTCATATCTACTACTAACCTACCGATACAGCCAGCCAGAACACAGCACGTTACTCTGCATAGATGCCCATCTACGGAACCCTACCAACCTCATCCACGGCCCGCATCCCCGACTCTCCCTCCTGTCTCATCCCGTCTCTGTAAGACTTGACCCGTCATTCAGCACCAGATAAGCCTCTCTTCCTTCCATCCCCTCATCCGTCCCTGACTCGAAATTCCCGAGTCGTCCGCCGATCCAAACCTCCATCCTACATACATACGCTTGTTCCTCGGCAAGCTCGGGGCCTGTTGAATTCCTTCTCCTCCCCCCCCCCCCCTTTTCTCTCCGCCTCGCCTCCTCCTCACGTATGTACGGAGTACTGCACACATACATACATACATACAATCGCACCGTAGCATCGGCTGACGTGAACTTTGCATCCATCCTCCATCCCGTGTGCGTCTGCGTGTGCGTGTGACGCGAGAGCGGTGAGAATAATAGATTCCCATCTTCCTAATTCTTCTTTTCTCATCCATCCAGAGACAATTTTTCTTTTCCTTGGCGGCGTCCCGTTTGTTTCCCTTCCCTTGCCCATCCCTTCCACTTCAGCCAGCCACGAAATAGAATCCCCTTCTCCTTCTTCTTCTTCTTCTCCTTCTCCCATACATAGATACCTAGTCATAGAATTGTGGCGCTCATTCTAGACCGAGCTCCCATCACCCGATATGGCGCTCGTTCTAGACCCCCTCCCTCACTCTTCCGACATCCGTGTCTCGGCCTCCGGAACGCCAACCTTCGACGCCAAGTGATGGCGTAGCCGTTGTCGGATCTCCTGTCCCGTTCCCGCCTTCGCCTTGCTCACCAATAGTCCGTCCAGCTTCGACAGCTGATCCCCCGCCTCCTTCACCATCTTGTGCTCTACCCCGTGGGCAATCTTGTGTTCCGTCTCCTTGACCACCTCGGTAAAATGCTCCGCCTCCTGCACAAACTTGTTCAGGTAGAGGGTAGGCTTGCCCGTCCGACTCGCTCTCAGTTGCTGCTCCACGGCATTCTCGTAGGCGCGGTCGTAAATGTCGTAATCTACAATCGTCGGCGAGTCCGCCACCACCTCCACCTTCTCCGTCGTCGACTCCGTCGTCAAGTAATGGCTCGCTCCTGTGCCGATGCCGAGGAACCGGGGCTCCGGTGGGTGGTCGCCGTGGTCCCCTTGACCCAGATTCTTTTCCCCCTGCACGCCGTCCACTCGGATCAGTAGCTTCTGCCGCCGCTGGGCAATGGACTCGATCATCTCCCTTCCCGTAGGCTCCGGAGCAGAGCCAGAGACGGAGGCCAAGGCCGGGCTCGACGGCTCGTCTTCCGGCCCGCGCGCCCGCTGCCGTATTTGCGCCAGCTGCGTCTTGAATTTCCGGATCGCCTTGACGACGCACAAGAGATGATTCATCTTGCGCGTGATGGCCCGGTTCAGCTCCAGCTCGTTCGGTGGCTCTACTTGGTGCGCACAGTTCTCCTCCGCCGATAGGAGCGGATCCGTACCGTCCTTGGTCACCCACGCGTGGTTCTAGATCAATTTTCAGCTTCCCATCTTATTCCTCTGCCTTCGTCTTTCAAGTTGGTGTTTCTCACCCTCAGCTCGGCCATGGTGATGCGACTGTTGGGGTCTTTGTCCAGGATCCGGTGCATCAAATCCACAAAGTCGGGGTCCTCGCCGTCCGGTACCTTGACGTCTTCCGCCTTGATAGCTTCGTATATTTCCATCACGCTCGGCCTGTTGAAAGGCAGCCTGCCGTACCTGAGGCAATAAAGAGACACGCCCATCGACCAGATGTCGGCCGCAGTGCCCGACACCTCCTTATGCCTGCCGCACAATTCCGGCGGTAGAAAGGCTGGGGATCCGGCCGACTTGACCGTCATCATCTCGCCCGGCTTCTCAAACATCTCGGACACGCCAAAGTCGGAAACCTTGAGGACGTCGTCCTCGGAGAGCAAAAGGTTATCTGGCTTGATATCGCGATGAATCACGCCCTGCGAATGCACTGCCGCCCGTGTTTTTTTGAAGTTAATCATCACGAGCCCAGCCCGTCTCTCAATCCCAGGCCAGACTCACAATATTCGATGCCCAGAATGAGATCGCGAAACCAGCATCGACACGTCTCATCATTATACGGCTGAGTTTGACCGCTGTCCAGCCCGACATTCATGACGACGCCCTTTTTGCACATCTCCAGCACCATGTAGAGCGAATCCTCCTCCGGGTCATCAAGAAGCTCGATGAGCTGGACAAGATTGGGGTGATCGAGCTTCTTCATGATGGCAATTTCCTCCCTGATGAAGAAGAGAGCATCGTTCCTCTCATCCGCCCGTAGACTCTTGAGCTGCGGCGTAAGAGACCCGTCGTGAGTGGCGACATGACGAGGCAAGCCGTGAGGTCCTAGACGGAGGAGATGAGACTGAGCGCGTTTCCTGAGTCGAGACTTGGAGAACTCTTTGACGGCCTTTTTTGGAAGGCAAAAGGCAAGGGAAGGGAAAGAAAGGGGAGGGGGATGGGATGGCGGGGAGGGAAATGGGTCAAGGTAATGAGCAATGAGGTTCTCGCGAAATGACGGGAGCCCGGACCGAGACGTACAAATTCTTTGCCAAACTGGTCAACAGCCCTATGTACAGAGCCGAAAGAACCCCTGCCAATCTCCTCGGTGATGGTGTACTGATTTACCTGCTGGTAAGTCTGGCCATCGGCCTCATCATTGGTGAAATCGACATGAGCATCGAGCGTCTCCTACAATCACGCGATAACATCAGCCTCATTGATTTTTCTCTTCTTCTTCTCCGATATCTTTTTTCACCCAGTTCCCTTCAACCACTGAAGCTGTACAGACCTTGATCTCTCGGTGCGCGCTAGGCGTTCGCCGATGCTGTCTCATAGGGCTAGCAAAGCGCCGCTGACTCGATGAAGCGCGCTTCTCAGGCGCACGCCCTTCATGGTCACCACCATCAGCTTCGGCGCATTCGTCGACAGTGATGCGAGGCTCAGACGAAGACGCCATGATCCGACGAGAAAGCGACGGTAACCGTCGGCGAGTACTAGAACGAAGCGGTACCGATATGCCCACACAAGGCACCCCGTCAATCGCGAAACGTCTTCAAGAGGATGCCAAGATATAAGTGAGGCCGTCGTTGGGTGGGGTGGAAGCCAAGAGGATGCGGCTCGGCCGAAGCGATTATGGACGGTGGGGCTGATCCGGGGTGTCACGTGGGCTCGGCCGAACCGGCCCGGTTGAGTAGGTCAAGCGAGAAAGATCACGTGCAGCTGTATCGTCATCAACGTTGTGTCTTTTAAACGACGATAAAGCAGATCCCGACTCTTTAACATGGATATTTCTCCCGACTCGGTCGATCAGGATAGAAATAACTAGGCTTGGCACTGCCTCTAGCAGCTAGCCCTACTTGGAAGTCCCGGAATCGCAAGCCGAACTTTCCCAAGACAGCACCCCTCTCCTCCTCTCTCCCTCTCATCCTCTCTCCCTCCCAGAGACACATAATGGTCGTCTACTCATTCTACATATTCGACCGCCACAGTACGAACCCACCTCAGCCTCTCTCTTCCTCCCATATTTTCCCCAGAGAATCTCGTACAAGGAACTCAAAGTCGTGCGAAACTAACCTCTACCTTCTTCCCTTCCCAACAGCCGAGTGCATCTACGCAAAGTCATGGCTACCCCCTTCCCCCTCAACAACAACAGCGGCAACATCATCATCATTACCGACATCGACACCGAAATCAAAATCAGCCACCGCATCAGACGACGCAAAACTCGTCTTCGGCACCGTCTTCTCCCTCCGCAACATGGTCCGCAAACTGGGCGGCGAGGACGACGCCTTCATCAGCTATCGTACCGCGCAGTATAAGTTGCACTTTTACGAGACACCCGCCAACTTGCGCCTGGTCCTCTTGACGGATACGGCTTCGGCTAGTATGCGCTATGTGCTTCATCAGATTTACATCAACCTTTGGGTTGAGTACGGTTCGTTAAGCCTTTGCGGGTTGTTTTTTTTTTTCATATTATCTCTTTTTCATTGCCCGTCTCACTTTTGTTTTAACTCTCTATGCGCTCTAGTTGTCAAGAACCCTTTGTCACCCGTCGAGCACAAGGGCGGCGACGGCGTCAAGAATGAGCTTTTCGACCTCGGTGTGGACCAATTCATCCGGGGCCTCATGTGACACGCCGCCGCCCTTAAACGTCACCAGCCTGTGCCTCGACTCGCCAACCGGTGCGCAGAAGTTCCCCCTCCATACACAAAAACATGGCGCCCGCCGAAATCGCACCCCGGACGCTAAGCGACTAGACGCTGATGTCGCGGCATGCGCGTCGTATCTCGAGGTCGAATCGTCTCTCGGAGACCAAAGACCCAATTGGGAAAGAATAGATAAGAGGAGAGGAAGCCTTCGCCTTTTTGTCCAAAACAAGAGACCCCTTCGCCAGCCCGAGATGGCACCCAATGCTAGAGGGATAGGAATCGATCCCCTTTTCCCCCACAGGTTACCACTTGGCTTTCCATGCAACGTCTAGACGACAATCATACACTTATACCCAGTGCCTTCGCGTATATACTGCCCTATATCAGCCGCGCAGATGGAGACAGAGCGAGAGAGAAAGATAGGAGAGATGAGACCGCGATGGTAGTTTAATTTACACGGGTGGCGCACGAAATAGACTTCTCGCGTCATCGTTCGCCGGTTGCCCTCCCCCACGCACTTTCGAAGCTGCTTTCGGGATCCACCATGACGATGCTCTGCTCGTCATCCCGGTTCGACCGGCGTGAGGCCAGCGGCGTTTGTGTGGCTGAGTGAAAGTCGTCGTCGCGCATCTCGTTCTCCCAATTGCTCGAGTAGACGACGGCGGCAAAAGCCTCGAGGTCGCGGACCTTCTCCATCTCCTGAAGATAGTCGTTGGGCATTCCGTTGCCGATGACGTGGGCCTGGCGCGTCAAGACGGAGAGGATCTTGGGCAGAAGGACGGCCTTGGACGGTTGTTGCTGGCCGGCCATGTCAAAGGCCTCGGCCGCGAGCTTGCCGTCGACGAGCAAGGAGAAGGCGGCGTCGAGGACGAGCGTCAGGACGTGAGCAAAGGCCGGCGACTCGACGAGGTCGGCTGTCTCGTCGAGCAGACGTCGCAGGGCGGCCGACGACGACGGCGACTGGCAGGCGCTGTCACTGCCGCCGCCGTTGTCTTCGAGTATGCCCGACTCGCGCATCACTTCAGTCTCGTGCTCGTGCCCAGGGAGTACCAAGGTCAACCAGTCGCCACGGCGGCGGTCCTCGGGCGTGGCACCCTCGACCAACCTCCGGACGTCCATGGTCAACTCGCCGAACCTCTGAAAGGTGACGAGGTCACGGGGACTGAGGCGTCCGAAGACGGTGCGGACGGCGGTTTCGACGCGACGCATCAGCTGGACCCAGCCTCTATTGAGGAGCCACCAGCTAAAAGTCAGGTATTTGCGGTTTGTATCGAAATCGCATCCGTATCCGTCGGTCTTGTCGTCGTCTTTGTTCTCGAGACTGATGGGGGCATGTTGGGCGCCGGTGGCGAGCGACACGACGCTTGAAAGGTAGCTGCGCCGGCCGAGGAGATTCAGCTGAATGCGCGTCAACATGACGAGAAGGGCGAGTGTATATATGAGGGTAAAGGCTCTGGTAACGGCTGTCGGTTGAAAACCTCATGATCAGCGATCTATTGAGAGGCATGGAGGAGAGAGTTCGGGGGGAATATTAGAGGCGCACCGCTGATGGCCAGATCATCCCAGAGCTGCCTCTTTGTCTTGCGCGTCGGCGACGATGATTGGTCGGCAGAAGCGGAAAAGGGTGAAGGCGACGACGAGGTGGCAATCTGGCTCACGTGGACGCCGCTGTCGCTATGCAAGCTCTTGCCATCCTCCTCGGTCAAAGTGGTGTCGGCGATGCTCGGAGGAGCGGCGCCGGCCGGATCGGACTTTGGACCTCCTCTAGCAGACGACTTCATCTGCTGGATCTCGTACGTGATTTGCTCCGTGTTGAGGACAGACAGGACGTTTGCGGTGGCGGTGGGGAGCAGGGCCAGGACGGTAAAGGTGCAGTCCTCCTGGTTCTGCTCGAACCGACGACGCAGGCTGTATTTACCCGAGTCAGAGGGAGAGGAATTCCAAAGGCTTGATCGAAGGAAGCAGATCTATTATCTAAGGGCTCACTTCTCCTTGGCGATGCGCTCGCTGCTCATGCGCTCGCGAGCATCATTGATCTTGGAGGCGACATATTGGGCAACAAGATAGCCGGCACCAACGACGCCTACGCCGACGGCAATCGGCGTCCGGTTGTTGCGCAACCAGCGGCGAGCCGCGGAGAACATGGTGGGCGTAGGAAAGGGAGCATGCAGATGGAGAATTGACTGACGATATTGAAGGAAGACAGGAGAGAGATGTTGGGGGATACTGATACTGAGGTGTGACTGGGAGAGAGGGAGAAGGATTTGGCCTTCACACCACTTTCGTGGGTAGAACGTGGAGCTACCCTGCACCACTCACACCATCCATTCAACGGCCGATCGACCTCATCGGGTCTAGAACGCCGGTGTAAAAGGTGACGACCGTTTCTACCTCGGCCGGGAATTGTCGCCGAACACTAGGTAAGTAGGTAAGTATCTTTCCCCTTCCCCCGTCCTTACCCAGTTGAGAGAGGGAAGAGCCGATGTGTGTCAAGTCGGATGATTGATGATGGGATAACCTCTCGACTGGACTGCACGGCAGATACCTAGGTACCTGCGTATGTACACCGGTTGGGTGTGCATGACTGTATGTACATACATAAGAATATAAATGCCTTTCAGGGACATGGCTTCTGCGAGTCTTGAGCAGAATTCCCCTAACAAGAGACATGGCGCAACGATTTTGTCGTGCAGGACAAGATGGCATCAAATCAACTTACCTTCACTCTCACAAGCTCGGGCTGTCAGCACGTGACGTCGGAGCGGAGCAACAGCCCCTCCCTCTCTTCGCCACATTACTACGCCCCAAGTAGCCAGTACCTACCCCTCACCCCCTCACCCGTCTTTCTCAACGCTGGAGAAAACGGCCCAAGCCACGACATGACCACAGACGTCACACAGCAGCTTCGGGTATCGAGTACATATTACCAATAGAAACCCGCCGACTCGAAAAGCACATGTCACTACCTGGGCCTAGTAGCAACCGTCTCTGCCCCTCCTCCGGAACGATAATTCCTCCTCCTCCTCCTGCTCCTCCTCCTCCAACTGCTCTCCCGCCCCTCTCCCCGCGCTGCCGCTGCTGCCACCATCTCCTCCCCCCTTCCATCCCATAATTGTGCGCATCACAAAACAAGAGCAGCAGCAATAACGAACAAGAACAAGACGCACATCAATATTTTCTTTTTTTTTCCTTTCGAGGAAGGATCGACTACCGAGATCCGAAACTTCCTACCGTTTCCCGTTTGAATTGGAATTTCTTCCGCCCGCGCCCGCGCGCGCAACTTGAACTGCTGTACCCGCCGCCTTCTCTTCCACTCCTCTTGAGCCGTTTCCTCCAACTCGAAACCCGCCACGATAGAAGGGCAAAGCAGCAAACGGAAAGGGGAGGGGCAACAAAAGAACAACAAGAGGAAGAAGAAGAAGAAACAAAAAGGAAAATCAAAAAGACTCTCGATGGATCGTCAAGACCCTCCCGAGTTCATCCTCGACGTCTTCAGCGACCCCCGCTCCGTTCGCGACGTCGTCAAAGGCATGTTCTCTTCCCCTCTTTGATTTCCCCATTTCTCTTGCGCTTACACCTCCTCTCTCTTTAAAACAGCGATTCTCCATACCATCTTCTTCACCCGCTTCTTCCCCTCCTTAACCCCTCGAACCCGCGACGTCCTCGACCTGACCCTCCCCTACGTCGACGACGACGAGCTCGAAACCATGATCGATCAACGCGCCGCAGCTCTCGAACGACAACTCGAAGCAGAGCGATCCTCCGCCGCCCACAACCACCACAGCCATTACAACAGCAGTAGCAACGGTCCCCATCACCACCACCATCACCAAAACCCTCACCACCACAGACCACCGGCCAGCGTCATCGGCGCCGCCGGCGGAAGAGGCCAAGTCGCCGTCCAATTCTTCGAGAAGAGGCGTCGCAAGGCTTGGCTCTCGAGGGGCGACGAACAGGTTTGCTGGGAGAGCTGGACTGTCAAAGTCACCGTCGCCGAACCGAGGACCGAAAGCGGTACGTTCCCCCCCCCCCTGCGTTGTTTATCCTCCTCTTCCTCTTCTTTTTCCTTCCGTTACCCAGTCCTTGACCCTTCATGCTCTTCGCTCACTCACGCGGCGTCGCAGAAAGAGCCAAAGTCCGTCGAGCAATGGAGCAGACACTCCTCACGTCGGCCATGAAAGTCGTCACCTTCGCCAACTCCCACAAAGACCATATCCCCCCCATCATCACCCAGGGCGGCAACCCCTTTCCCTTCAAAATCAACGTCGATCAGAAGGAAACAGGCTGGGTCGCCCGCATGCGCATCTACTGACGCTTTCCTACCTCTCGTCCCCCCTTCGCGCCTCGCATACCCAACTCCCTACTTCGTATATAACCTTCTCCCCCCTTCCCTTTCATCTCGTCTGCAACCCCTTTCATACATGCACACACATGAACATACAACCATACACGGCCATCATATACACATACATACATGCATCACCTTGGGATTCTTTCCCTTCCCGGGGACGGTAGCAGTCCCCGACAATGAGATACCCCCCCTTTTTCCCGGTACGGACCCGTACGTAGACAATTCGGAATCAATACAATATTGTCACGTTTTGACCATTGGATTGTGATTTCCTGATTACAATGAGCTGTGATCCGCGCCCAACGTACATGCGTTCCGCTGCCCGTGATGACTCTCCCCCAGATCGCTTCCGCACCCCCTTTTTCAGTCTCCGGGATATGCAGTCCCTCGTCACGCATTCCATGCCGAAGAATGCCACGACAATTCCCGCCCTCTCCCGCCCTTCCCTTCCCCGCCCCAACGACCATTGGCTGCAACCGAAAACCCCAAGCCTTTGATCCCGTAAAGAAAAGGGAGAGAGCGAAAACAAGAAGGAAGAAAAAGTAAAAAAAAAAAGATTCAAAGCCAAAAAGGACTCCAGCAGGCCGTCGTATCCAGACAGTATCCCCCAAGCCAGAGAGGGCGTCGCTAGGGGGGGTATAAAGTGAGAGAAAAAAACAGGCAAAAACCAAAGGCTGGCGATATTCATCCCGGACGCGAAAAGACAAGAAAAACGAACAGGAACAAGAAAAAGGCCATCGCCTGTTTCCCCATACTTTTCGGCGGAGGGAAAAAACGACGGTTTCGAACCGAACAGGTGGGGAAAAAAAAGGGCAAGCCAAGAGGAAACGCAGCGACATGGAAAAGCACCGCGATGCAAGGCAAGCCGATATAGTTCGTAAATGTGATCGTGAGTTTCGCAGCACCCAAAGCTTGCGAGGTAACGCAACTGCTCCCTCCTCTCTGATGTAGTGGGTCCAACTCCACCGTCGCATCTGTCTTCCGTCTCCATGAAGCATTCGTCATCGTCATCGTCGTCGTCGTCAACTATCGTGATAGGTCGTTTTTCCTTTTCTCGTTGCACGGGGTTTCCGGCTCCCTTACCAGCTTCGTCCGAAGGGGGGTTTGCTCTTTGATGCAGCCTTGACCGGCTGGCCGGAACCAATCTTTTCGAAGCCCTGTAGAATATCGAGGCCGGAAAAGTCGGAAGCGGACGTCTCTTCTTGGTACATGAATTCGTTTGGGTCGAGCATGAGACCGGGCCATTCAGACGAGGGGGGAAAGTCGAACGAGAGGTACTTGTTCGGCGACGTGTGGCGAAAAGGCGACCCTCCGAACAGCCGCGAGGGCGACGCGAGGCCGTCAAATGCCTTGCTGGGCGTCTCGAGAAACTGCGACGGGGACTGCTCTGGGGCCTTGAGCAGCGGGGCCGACGTCAGCTGCTTCTTTTGAGCCGAGTCCGGCCTCGGTCGCTTGGAGTGGCGCTTGATTGGGGATCCCGTCTCAAGAGGGTTCATTTCCGTAAAGACGTGGTCGTTCATGGCCGGCATGTCCTGAAAGATGTCGAAGTCGGCCGCGGCATCGGAAGTGTCGTTGTTGAAGGCATACAGGCTGTCTTCCAAGTTGAAGGAGGGGCTCCACGGAATGCTGTCTTCGACGCGGCGCAGAGGCGACTGCAGCATGTTGCGCACCTTGTCGCGGTGAATGCGCAGGTTAGTGTTGGGAGAGGCTGATGGCGGCGGGCGAGCGGGAGGCTGCATCTTGATGACGGGCGTCAGAGGCGGCATCATGTGATTGTCGTTGGATTGGTGCAGTGGCGACGAGGAGACGGGGCCAAAGGGGAAGATGGAGCGGGATTTGGTAGGGCTGAAGGGCGAGGAACCACGTAGGCGGGCAATCTCCTCCTCGGCGCGACCGCGCTTGATGCGGGGCCGGTCAGCCTCGGAGGTGAGCAGCAGGGGTTTGGCGTTGGGTCGCATGACGGACGAATCGAGAGACGAGATGTAGCCGCTGTCGTCCATGGAGGCGAAGCGGCGCTTATGGGACCGGGTCACCGAGGAAGAATTGTGGGCGTCGGATGGCGGGGTGCCGGCCCGTCTCTCGGCCGCTACGGGGGGCGACGAATGCATGTTGGGCGGCAGGGGCGAGCAAACCGAAGGCTCGGGCGGCAGTTCGTTGTCGGCGGGGGGCTTGTCGGCCAGCGTCTCCTCGGAGGCGACGATGTCCGAGACGGGAATGGTGGCATCGGAAGACACGTCGACGGGCGAGACGTGTTGCGGCAGCAAATCGACGTGTTGCGGCAGCCCGTCGACATGTTGCGGCAGCCCGGGGGCGGCGGGCGGCAAGCTAGGTGGCGGCAGCAGCGACGAAGGCGGAGGCGGCGGCAATGTAGGCTCCTGGAAAGGCGGCTTCGCGGTAGGCTTGGGCGTCTCGAGACGCGTGGACATGACGGGCACGTTCTCGGCCGTGGAGGACGACTTGCGGGTGGGCTTTTCCTTGAGGAACTGGGACTCGGTGCCGGGTTCGATGCCCCAGTAGTTGCCCTTGCCCGGGTCATCCTTGGGACGCTCGATCTTGTTGAAGTTTTTGTGTAGACTGAGATTGTGACGGATGCTATTCTGCCAGCCGGCATCATTAGGACTGTAAAAGGAGTAGTTGTCGCTGATCCACTTGTAGATCTGAGACAGGGTAAGGCGGCGCAAGGGGGAGCGCAAGATGGCCATGCCGATGAGCTGGGCGTAGCTGTGAGGCGGCTTGTTGCCGTCGTCGGTGATGGGAGGAAAGGAGTCGTGGGGGGGGAGTGTGGCATCGTCGGTGGTCTTGGGCTTCTTCGGCGGTCGCGAGTCTTTGATCGGGGCAGAATCCATCAACGCTCGCTTCTTCGGCTTGTTGTGAAGAGAATGATGATGGTGTAGATGTTGTGGGGGTTGATTGTGTTGTAATTGTGGCGGTGGCTGTTGCTGGTGATTGTAATTCTGGATGTTCATGTCCAGGGAAAGCGGTAGGACGGGGGGAGCGGGATAAATGTGCGGATAGACGTTTTCCTTGCCCGTCGCTTTGAGGTTAGCGACCTGCGGCCTCTTGTGCAGGTCATCAGTGGATGGCGGCGCATTTGCAACGGGAGGCGCAATGGGAACCATGTTGAGCTTATTGGCCACCGTTGACTGGAGAGGCGAGGAAGACTGCGCTTTGTGAGGAGAAAAGTTGCCGCTGTTGGATAGCGGCGGTTGGAGGAGGAGAACGTTTGCACTTGGGCTACAAGCGCGGAAGGGACGTCGCTTTGTCACGTCGGGCATGGGCGCGTGGCTGGTCATGGGAGCCTGATGATCAAAGAAGCCGCCGTCTTGAAAGATGTGAGGATTGTCGTGAAAGGACGCCATGACGGCCGTCGATAGCCGATTTTTCTTTCCCCTTTGGAGATGCGAGAGCGAAGGCAAGGAAAAAAAAAAAGGAAAAACACCTGATCGAACGTCAATCAGTCAGCGTGGGTCGACGGGCGAGGGAGGGAGGGGGGGGGGGGGGGGGGAGGGGTGTGTGTGTGGGTTTTATCCCCCGGAGAGGCGGTACGATGCATATTTGACGGGAGATGAAAAAGAGAAGGAAGACCAAGCTTTACCTGGATATAGCGACAGAGATGCTGCTTTTTTTAATGATTGTGGGTTCTCGAATGTAGGGCGTGTGGGTTGATGACGGGGGGGGCGGAGAAGAGAGCAAGAAGAGGGGAAGATTGGATGAGAGAGAGAGAGGGGGGACAGAGGAAGAGAGCGAGAGCGAACGAGAGAGAGAGAGAGAGAGAGAGAGAGAGAGATGAAAGAGGGGGAGAAAAGAATGAGAGAAACCCCTGTCGTTTTTGGTGACCGTTTTTCTTGACCTCCTCCCCCCGTTGATCGTCTTCCTGCCAAAACGAGTAAAAATTCGTTGCGTATATCGATGATGGTTCGAATAGAATCAATCGTCAATTCATCCAACGTATATCATGGAAAATCCCTTGCCGAAAATCCAATGGCAAATAAGAATCGAAAAAGACCAGTAAGGAAAAGCAGAAGTAAAAGCCAATGGAGGAAGTGACGGGGAAGAGAATGCTATTGTAGCCCACGAAGGGAGGGGGGGGGGGGGGGGTCGTGCAGGCGAGTAGGTACCTGTACCTTGGTATGTACACTTGTACAACAAAGGAATCGGACGGGCGGACGATGCAGCCCATCGACAAGGGTCAGCAGATACCTGCCTAGGTCCTAAGGTTGGTACCCAGACATAGAGAGAGAGAGGGAGGAATACCTAGAGAGCGAGAGAGCGAGAGAGAGAGAAAGAGAACGAAGAGCTTGTGTGCCCGTGTGCGTGTGTGACGGGCTGTGCCAGGCTTTGCCAGCCTCTACCACTTCAGCGGGGTGTCTAGGTACCTGCCTACTAACTGACGTTCACTAAAACCGGCCCCGCTTCTGGGAAATCCTACTAATCGGCTTCACCAGTCTGCAAGAATGGACAAGGCGCCGAGGCCTCGGCCGGAGAGCGCGTCGCCGCATATTTGGCGAGGAGAGTAGGAAAGAATCTGGAAGACCTAACCAAGCTGAAGGGGGTTTAAATCAAGCAGGAAAAAAAAGCCTACCTACCTATCTAAGTGAAAGAATGTCTGCTATAGACGCGCGGAGAGGTTCTAAATGCTTTCTTCTTAACGTACGGCATCTACTGCCTACCTACTCTCCTAGTATCCGTACCGGCGTACCTTGATCACCGTTCTGTACCTACTATGTACTATACTATCCATCCATCTACCATCCATCTATGCATTGTACATGGATGACGAGCCTACCTTGGAGGCTAGTAAGATAGGCATCTGGCCAGTATTCCAAACTCTTTTATGCCCCTCATCCTTGCCAAAGTATGGATGTGCTAAGAATATGGCTACCAGGTAGATAGCCAACGGTAACGCAAGGAGGGAACTTACATGATATGACGATACCCCAAATGTGAGGGTCAAAAAAGCTCGACTGACGCAAGGGAGGTGTGCAACTTACATGGGGGGCGCCGAGAAGGAAGCGGTGACCATCGAGAATCGAGAACCGAGGCCTGAAAAGACCCTCATTAGACTTTCGGCAGAGACATGCAAGCTTTCGCCTAGTACCTATGGCATAGGTACTTGACCTTTAGACACCGACTCCGTCCGAACTCGGCAGACAGGCATGTTCTGCCCGCCTCATGAGGCCGAGAGAGAGAGCGTCACTTGTCTGACTCGTTGTCTCTCCGTCTCTGTCTTGTATCTTTTCCTTCTCTCTCCCTCTCTTTCACACACACCCTCTCTCACTCTCTTCCCTGTTACTCAATCTCCATCTTAATCTCCATCTCTTCCTTCTGTCCCAGGCAGGCTTCATGAGAGCATTAGATGCGGTCACTCTACGGATACACTCGCCGCAGTACCCACCAATCCTCACCTTTCCTCCTCGCGACTCGCGCCACACTTGTTTACTAAAAAAAAGGCCGGTCTCCATCTATCATTTTTGCGAACCAATCGGAGCTCGTCGTCTGTTTCCTCGTTGCTTCTCCTGACGCGTTTCTTCCCCCGGTCTTACCGCGTTTGGTACACACGTACCTTTTACTTGCATAGCACAGTATCTTGTACTTGCAAACCACAGGAGCATCTAGCCACATATGCACTTAAGCGCTCTGACTGTTAAAATAAGCCCGCAAAGTGTCTTCCGACCTCACCTTAATGTCGCCAACCTCTGCTCCTCCTCTCCTCCCCCTCTTACTTCATTTTGCCTCTTTCCAGAAGAAGCATATAATATACATACATTAATGGAAAGGTAAAGTCAGTCCAGTGACGCATGACCGCATTGATAGCTTCATCTTTTCTTTTTCAGTACAGACATACCTACAGCCTACCTGCCATCTACCACCTATGTACGGATATGTCTGTACGTATGAATGCAGTAGTATCATAGAGCAGTGAGTAACTGTATGTAAAGAACTATCATCTCCATCAATCGTTTCCTCCTCTCCTTGCCCTGATCCGATAGAGTTTCTCGTATACTTTCTCTCCCCTCTTTCTCTATCTCCATATCTCTACAATTACTAGTGGTCAAGCGCGGAGTAGCATCTCTAGATCTCGCCATTGCTCCATATCCCTACACGCCATACGCTATCAATGCAGTTCTCTCCCTCTCTTACACTCTCTCCCCCCCCCTTTCAATGGCTACTACCTACCTACCTACCTACCTAATCAAATAGTCTTACTCGTACACAACAATCCAATCCGTTCTATCAATCCCCTCAATGCCAGACAAAGAGCCTCATTATTCCAATCGTCGGCCTTTTTGTCTCAAACTCGTCCGGAACCGAGATATGTTACGCGTCCTCTTCCGTGACTGACACCATGGATCACCATCTCCCGTTGGCTCAGCTCTCTCTTTTTTCTTTTGTATTTCCTTTTTCCCTCCTCCCCTCTCCTCTGGCCTGTTCAAGGCTGACCCTTGTTGGCCACGGACGACAGACAGGTTTATCATCGGCATGAGACTGTGTCATGCAAACCTGGAGATCTCTCATGCGCCGCCCGGGGACCCCCCCTGACAGCCCTTCACCCGCACCCATCCACCCATCGAGATGACTGACAGCAATCGCCGTAACCCTTGTTCCTGGCTTTCAAGACCAAGACATACCTAGGTACCTACCAACCTATCCCCCGCTCATGCACAGGTACAAATCTATCTCACAATGCTATTATCGGCCCGGTATTGCTCGTTCCAAACCTGACGAAAGCTGCATTCTAATCCTCGATTCCTGCCACCTTCCCGGCTTCACGTGTCAGGCTGCCATCGCTATGCCGCCCCCCGATGCCCGTACATACATACGTACTACATACAACGGATACTAGTCGCTGCCTACCTTACTGCATATCCATGAGCAGACCCCAGTGATTAGGCAGGCCGCTATCGTTGAAGAAACCCCCCCCGTCTTCAGACCAGCTTGCCAGGGATCGCCACGGTCGCTAGGACTGACTAGTCCAATACCCGCCCCGCCACCGCTGCTCCGCTCTTGTCCTTGGTTGACGTCTTCTTGAGCGATTTGCCCATTTGAATCTCGCCCAGGAACCCTGCTGGCCGTCCGCCTGAGGGCGGTGCTGACGGTCCGTCACCCGCCGCAGGTGGAGGAGGCGGCGGAGGCGGCGGCGGAGGAGGCGGAGCCGCGCCCGCTGTCGGTGCCGGTGGTGGTGGTGGAGGAGGGGGCGGCGGCGCCGGCGGCGCATCGGCTTCAGCCGCCAGTGACTCGTTCGCTGGAGTCGGGCTGTCCGCTCTCGACTCCCTGCCCGCCGCCGACAGCGGCCGCGGCGGCGCCATGGTCCCGAATAAGATGGACGCAAGCTGGGCCGCGTTGCCGCCGCCAGGCCGGTCGTCGTCGTCCGATTCCTCGTCGTCGTCCTTGTCTGAACCCCAGTCTTCCGAGTCCGCCCGCTTCCGAGTCACAGGACCAGAGCTCGGCGCCGTGGCCCCCTTGTTGCCCTGTGTCATCCTATGGAACGGGTTGGTCGACGGATCCGGCTGAGGTGGCCCATCCGACGCCGGGGCAGCCGCCGGTGACGTCGCTTCCGACGGCTGGCTCATCATCTTAAAGTACGGATTCTTGCTTTCCGTCTCGGCCGGAGGCGACGTCACCACTGTCTGAGGCGGCGGCGGCGGCGGCGGCGGGCTAGGCTGCGCTTCAGGAGCCTCTGGCGTCTGCTCCGGCGCCTCGCCATCGTCTGATGAGCCGTCGCCGTCCATAGACTCCAGCTGACGTTGAAGCTCGAGCTCGCGCTGCTTGGCAGCCTCGATTTCTGCTCGGCGTGCCGCCATCTTCGACTCTTTCTCCTTGGCTTCCGCCAACGCTGCCTTCTTCTTCTTCTTCTCTTCCTCTTTCCTCAGCTTACCCTGTCGAACTTGCTCTTCAAGAGCTTTTAGACGAGCCTCCGTCGCTTTCTGCTCCTTCTCGAACTCGTCTTCCTCTTCTTTGGCCGTTTCCCTATTCACTGGTTAGACGGCCGGCATCGTTTGAGGGATTGAGCTTGGTTTGGGGTTGTTTCCACACTCACTCCATTTCCTGAGTCTCCCTCTGCTGCTCCTCGTGTTCCTTAGCAAGTCTTTGCTCTTCGGCAGCCCGCGCGGCCTGCGTCTCTTCGGTCTTGTCCGTTTTCGTCGCTTTCCTGCTAGGCGGCGGAGGGGGTCGTTTGTTCTCGGCTTTGGGCGGCTCGGCCGCCGCCGCCGCCGCCGGTGGTGGCACCCCCTGTTCTTCGGCAATTCGTGCCTGTCGCTCGGCTTCCCGGCGGGCATCTTCCTCCTCGGCCTGTCTGAGCTTGGCAGCTCGCTCCGACTTCTCGCGCTCTGCCCGCTGGGACGCGCTCTCCCCGGCCTTGGAGCTAGGAGCTTTGATGCCCAACGCAGCCAGACGCTCGGCCATGCGCTGCTCCGCCTGCTGCTTGATAAACGCCGCACGCTCCTCGGCCGTCTTGTAAGAAGCGTAGGAACCACCACCACCCGCCGCCGTGCTCTGCGGCGCCGGCGAAGGGCTGCTGCTGACCTGCGGGCTAGCAGCTCTTTCAGGGCGCGAGTCCTGCGTCGATGGCGGAGGCTGTGATGGGCGCTTTTCTTGGGCTCGGAGGCGAGTGTTCCGGCTCTCGCGCTGAAGGTCGAAGATGAAGTCCCGGACTTCGTCTTCAACCCCGAGACCCTCTTCCCAGCGCCGCTTCTCGTGTTCGCTGGTGTTGTTGTCCCTGGGACCCTCCTGAAGACTGTCACCGATGCCCCGGGCAAAGTCCCCGACACTCTCTTCCACATCGCGAACCATGCTCTCGTTGCTTTCCTTTTCGCTCTTGGCTTTGATCGTTTCCTCCTCCAGCCGCTTGGGGCCGTCCAAGTCCTCCGGGGCGGCATCGATCTTTTTTCCCGTTAGGGCGGCCGTTCGCTGCTGCATCATAGCCTTGGCTCGGGCCTTGAGCCGGTCCGATTCCGTCACGCTTCCGCCGGGGCCGGTGCCGACGATGGGCGCGCCGCTGCCCGGATGGGCCTTGGCGTCCTTGATACGGAATAGTTCCAGCCGAGCTTCCATGATGGCCTTCTCTGTTTTTCGAACCTGTGACGCCAGCTCAGGAACCTTGTCGGTGAGGTTCTGCAACTGGCGCTTCAGCGTACGCCGCTCAGCGTCCGAGTCGCCGCCGCCGCCAGCCGCCGGGGCGTTGGGGTGCGCGTCGATGTCGCCCTGCAGACGTCGAATTCGGCGGTAAAGCTCCTCCGCCTCTCGACGATCGCGTCTATCCAGCACGTCGTCTTCCTCGGCGTTCTTTTCGTCATCAAAGTCCATGGCGTCTAGCAGGACCTGCTTCTCCTTGATTTTCTTGCGCAGCTGCTCTATCGTCATGTCGTCACCGGACGTAACGGACGACGGTGATTCGGACCGAGTAGCGCTGTTGCCCATCCTACGCCGCGCACTGGACCTGTATCCGAACTCTTCGTCATCGTTCCGGAAGACGGTCGCGTCCTTACGCCCCGAAGCCGACCTTCCCGTGTCCCCCCTGAAGGATCGATTCTTCATGTAGCTAACGCCAGTCTTCTGCGGGAGTAGCGATGCGCCGGTAGTCTTGCGCATGTCTGACTCCTGATGCAGCATCGACTTGATCGTGCCAATGGACTGGTTGAAGTTGCGAGTCGAAGGGGGCACGAGTTCAGGAGGCAAGGCGTTGGGCAGTGGGTAGCCATTGAGCTTGCGGTAAATCAGATGCATGGCGACGGCAAACTCATCAAGATCGAGCCGACCCTTGTTGCCGTTGTCAGACAAGGTCCAAACCCTCTCGAGATCGGGCTTCTCCAGGCCGCTTTGGCCAAAAATCTCAATGGCCTGGTCGCCGAAGATGTGGCCCTTGCCGAGCCCATCCCATGCCCTGAATAGAGAATCGTACCGCGTCTTCTCTTCCTTTGTGATAGCCCACGGAATCACGGCATTACCCTGGAGTCCCTGTGTAGTGTAAGAACCGGCCTCGCGGCCCGGCTGGGGCATCATCCGAGCTTGAAGCGCGTCGATATTGGGCAAACCCGAGGCGGGCGCGTTAACAAGACCCCACTGACCCGGGCGTCCCGTCGGTTGGGCGTTGAGAGAGGGAGCCATGCTCATGCCGCCGCCCATAGACTGGCCCATGCCGGTGGGCATGGGGCCCATGGGGCCTTGGGCACCGTAGCCGGTAGGCTGAGGATGCTGCATCCCAGGGTAACCCGTTGGCTGAGGCTGAAGACCCTGTGCCCCAAAGCCAGTCTGATGTGCTGGGAAGCCTGTCATCTGAGACTGAAGCAGCTGGGAGTCGGGTGGCTGTTGGGGCTGCTGGGCGGTCGTCGACGAGTTATTATTGCTCGACTTGGGTCGATCATCGACCACGCTAAATCCGACCATGTCGACCACGCTCGCAACTTCGTTCTTTATCACTTCCGGAAGTGCAGGGGGCAGAGACTTGCCACTGAGTTTCAAGTTGCAGAGATACATGGCAAGAGCGAATTCGGGAAAATAGAGCTCGCCCGCACGGGTCGTGTCTGCGAGAGTCCTGCGAAAGATCGAGTTAGAGCAAGCCAACGCATTTCTGGTGCTGGATCGTCGTACCATATGTGGGATAGAGAGTCACCGTCAAGCCGCGAGCGTAGCAGCAAGTCTCGCGCCTTCTCGCCCGACATCGTCGCCGAGCTGTCGCCCACGGCAGACTTGAAGAGTGTCTCAAACTTATCCTGGTCCTGCGCCGTGATGAAGGACAATCTGAAATTTGGAATCTGATTTGTCTTTTTTCTCTCAGTACGGCCTGATCCTCCGAGCCGGAAGGAATGAGCCATCTCATGAAAGCCAGTCGGCTGCGCCTTGATGGGAGCAGCGGGCTGCGAGTTTGTCGATGATTGCTGCGGCGATGACGAATACGAGTTGTTCTGTGGAGGCATCAAGCCGGTGGGCTGAGGCTGCTGCTGCTGAGGCATAGAAGAGAACGAGTTATTATGCTGCGTCATGTAACCGGTAGGCTGGGGTTGTTGTTGTTGAGGCTGCTGCTGCTGAGCCATGAAGCCGGTAGGTTGGGGCATTAGGCCGGAAGTCTGCGGCTGTGGTTGCTGGTGGGGCATATAGCCGGTCGGCTGAGGCAGTTGTTGTTGAGGCTGCTGTTGCTGCTGTTGCTGCTGCTGAGGCATGAAGCCGGTAGCTTGGGCCATCAAGCCAGTTGGCTGAGGCTGCTGCTGTTGCATGGACGAGAACGAGTTGTTCTGCGACGGCATCATACCGGTTGGCTGCGACAGTTGAAACTGCGGCTGTTGTTGCTGCTGCTGGTACTGCGAAGGTATCGGCGGCATAGGAGGCGGCTGCTGCCCTTGGCCCGGATAACCCCCATACTGCTGCGGATTCTGCATCCCCGTAGGCTGAGGCTGCATCGGATAACCCGTGTATTGCGGCTGCTGGCCAAAACCCGTCGGCTGCGGCGCGAAGGGCTGCTGCTGCTGCTGGTTGAACGGCGTCCCTCCATACTGCTGATGCTGCTGCTGCTGCTGGGGGCCGCCAGGTCTCTGGCTGTTACCGCCCAAAAAGGCGCTCGAGTTGGAGTACATGGCTGCTTGCTTGCGAAATAGGACAACGGCCCCCGTCCGCGGGAGAGTCTCGAAGAGGATGCGGCGGAGGGTTTCTCGAAAGGATACAAATCCAACTGGTTACGGAGGCGGCTGGGCTGGGCTTGGCCGGGCTCGGCTGGGCTGGGCTGGGGCGGCTGCTGCTCCTGCTGCTGCTGCTGTGCTGCTAGGAGGAGCGGGAGTACTTGCTGCTGGGCCCTCTCCTTGGGCTCCGTGGTGCCGCGCCCCCAGCTAGTACAGGTACTTCTGTTTCAGAGCATTGCGGCGCTGCCACATCTGGTTCGACTCATAAATTGGTGACACGCTCAGCTTTCTCAAGTCTCAATACAAGCTACTGTTACCCACTCAGCCTCCTTAGCTCCTAGCAGCTCCACGCTGGCCCCTCGGACCTCTACTGATTACGTCAGAGCATGGTATCACTGACTCGTGCTCCCGGACCGAACAGGAGTCTACCTTGATCATAGGCGCATCTATGACAGCTTCTTCGTTTATCCTCGCAACCGACAAATACATATGGAGATAGAGAAAAACCATCAGAGTAAACAGAAGAAAAGGGGTATCGAGCTGAAATATGAGAAAAGGGAAATATGCTTAGGATGATTTCGTCATGTGTCCAACCGTTCAGCAATCCTCCTCGAGCTGCCTTCGAGCCATCTCCGTCTCCTCCTCAATGCGATTCGTCGACTGGCCGACCAGGCGTCGGTACCGCTTCATCTGCAAGCCGCTGTCCACATCGCTGCCCTCCCACATGCCGTCTCTCGCCTCGTCCAGCACTGTGACCGCATTTCGTCCGTACTCGAAGCCAAACGCCCCTTCTGCCGGGCTTTCCAGCTCGGGGGGGCTAGGCGCATCCGGCGTGCTCGCACCGTCCGTCGACGGACTGACGGCAACGTCGCACGACGCCATAGATGCCGGCCTGTCGACATCTTCTCTTGACCTCTCAGCCACGGCCAATTCAGACGTCGCTTGCCGCGTCGGAGACGCAGAGCCCTGGCAGCCACTTGCACGTCGAGCGTCAGAGTCCTTTCGAGCCAGCCCTCCGAATGCGGACACAAAGTCGCTTTCTGCGTCGCTATCCCGGCGGCCCGCTCCGCGGGAAAATCCGGAACGAGCCTGCTCCTTGACCTCAAACAATCCCCGGTTCCTCGCCAGGATGCCTTCCAGATCAGACGTGACGCAGTCCCACTGATCCTGCAACTGCTGCGCCGCCAGCTTTCCCTTGACGACCTGAGACTTGTCCGACAGGAACTTTGACATGACCGAATGCCGCCGGGCGGGAGCGTCTGCATCTGCGCTGAGCACCGACTTGCGCATCGTGCGAGACAGCTCCTGATCTGAAAATGCGGAAAAATGCCTGATTGTCAAGTTGTCTTGGAGTTTCTTAATGAGATGCCGGAAATTGGACAGGTTAAAGTCGTTGCCCTCGCAATCAAGCGTCTGCATCGCCTTGTTGCCCGAAATTGCTTCCGCGAGATCTCCAATATTGACGTTGAGCATTTGGCTCCGTACGCGGAGATGCTCTATTCGCGTATTGCGTCGTATGCCGCTCAGGGCTCGCGAGAACTCCTTCCCGAGGCGACCCTCGTCAAGCTTGCAGTCGTAGCCTGAGATGTCGAGGAAGCGTACAGTGTTGTTTTTGGAGAAGAAGTCGGCCACAGCCTGGCAGGCCGTGCTGCTGGCCGCGTCCGTCATGGCCGTCCCGGCTAAGCTGAGGCACTCGACTGTCTTGTTGACGGTCAGGGCCCGCATGAGCTTGATGTAGTTGATCTCCTGCGCAAATTCGACCATCTGCAGAAACAGGCTCCAGGGGCCATATCCGCAGGCTATGGCCCCACACAGGTCGTCGATGCCTTCATCCAGGCGATTGCCACCCAGATGGAGCGTCAACCGCCTCGCCTGACCCATCCCACGGAAGAGGCGTGAGATTTGCCTTCCCGTAAGACCACAATTGTTCAGCCGCATCGCCCGCAAGTCCTGCGACTGCTCCGAGCCGAGATAAGATGCCAGCACGTTGACCGTGTTGTCGTTGAGCTGCCTGCGTGTCAGCCCGATCTTCCCATGGCGTTGGACAGCATGACGTACCGGGATTCCAGAAAGATCCAGTTCCTCGAGCGCCCAGAGACTCATGGTCGCCTCGTCGAGCAGGGCTCCGTCCGTGGCAATGCGCGTATTTCCGGAGATGACGAGCCTCGTGATTCGCCTCATCCGCCTCAGCGTGCTTTGAATCGTCTCGAATAGAACAGAGCCCTGGTTGTCCGAGGTATCGAGGGACTCCAGGGAGTGAGCCTGGCTTGCAAGGCCCTTCCACAACTTCAGTAGCCCAGCATCACCCAGAGCGCACCTCGCCAAGTGCAGCTTTTTGAAGTGGACTGGACCCTGGTCGAGTAAATTGGCTATAGGGCGGATATCAGAAACTGCCCAGCCAACGCTTCGCGAGGAGACTCACTAAGTTCATCCACATCCTGCGAAGCAAGCGGATTGCCGGACAAAGAGATGCTGTGACAGACGCAAAGCTGCTGCCTCCAGAGTATCAGCATAGGACGCACCAATTCCGAAGTGACAGAGCGCAGGTTGCCGAAATCACACGAGGATCGACTCTGCCCCCAGTGTCCGAGAACGTCTGTCATATCAATGCTTCTAATTGATTCTGAGGCAAAAGTTAAGGCGTGCATTTCTCGCTCCAATATGGGCGCCTGCAAAAGAAACTCATGCTGGTCTTCCGTTATGCTGAGACCTGCCTCTTGTCAGTCTCTGGCACAGTTACCAACGTCGGCGACGGGCAAGAGCTCACCATTCAAAGACCTGTAAGCGACGGCGTCGCCATATTGCGAATGATCGACCTTGCCGGCCAATGGAGAAAGGTCAACGCCGCGAAAAGAAATAGCCTTGAAGAAACTGTTATAACGCAGAGCACGGAAAACGGCAAGAAGCTGTAACGACGAGTATCTCTCGCCGTTGGGAGGAAGCAGTCGGAAGGCGGGCTGCGGAGCAGTATTCCACTCAATCTTCCACTCCGGGACCTTAACTTGGTAGGCAGCGCAGTAAGCCTGCAGACTTCTCTTGAGACCGCCAAGATCGTTTCCCGAGGTGAGCTGCAGTGGCGGTGGCAAGCCCTTAATGTCGAATATGACCTGCTGGAAGTGCTGCGGCCACATTGGTTTCAGGATGCGGTCTGCCTTGGTCAAGGCTTCGATGACGCGTCGATACTGAACGCTGGCGAGGTCCAGGCGTGATTCGGGGCCAAATGGCGAACTGCGAAGATCAGTGACCGCCGCAAAGGGGGGACGTAGAAGGGGGTTTTGGCTTACCGGAAGCACACCACAAACCGCTGCTCATGCGATGCCACCGACGCCTTAAACCTAGTCAGAGTCACAGTCCCATGGGACGTGGCTTTGATCCGCAGGTCGCCCGGGAGGGTCGAATGCTCAGCCTTGAGGACTTCCACAAAGTGGCACATGCAAGGCCCGATGACAAAGTAAAACGAAGACGAGTCGGCGTTGTCGTGGGCTTCGTCGGCGGATGACTGTTTCTGATGCGACCCAAAGACACGCCTTGCAACGGGGAAAATGGAGATTTGGGGCGTCTCGTCAAATACGCCCTCGCCGGCGCGGACAATGTGCTCGATGCGAGCCTTGAGGTTATCCGGTATGAGGTAGTTTGCCGGACCTTTCCTCAGCTTCGCCCTGTAGGCGCGGTGGATGGAAGCCAGCCAGTCGTCCCTCTCCCTGGACAGAGCAAAGTGCAGATGGGCTTTGCAGTATGCCAGACGCGGCCATGGAGAAAACCACCAGATCTCGATGCCGGATCGATACCCCGGGATATCCTCAACAAATGCCGCTACGATGGCATGCAGGGGAATATCGAGACGTGCTTCGCCAGACGACGAAGACCTGCCCGGGGCATGGCGATAGGGCGATGCGTCGCGAACCTGGGCTCTGGCCTTGTCGAGCTGCGGGAAGGCGTTCCTAGCTGCTTCGCCGCTCGCGAACTTGACCAGGCACTGATCCGACAAGACGAGATATTCGGATCGAGCCTTGAGCAGCGAGACATCCGGCTTGAGGGGGCCGTATTGAAGGACGGCCATGGTGGAGTACGGCTGCGAACCATCGGCGGCGGGGTTTCCCGGCGATTCGGAGAAGGAGCCGTTGGCACTAGAGTCCCTAGAAACCCTGCGATGGAAACGTTCGATCATAGACCCCGCGTTGGACGGGGTCTTTTGCAACCGGCGGGTGGAGGAGGAGCTTCGAATAGAGGTGGCGGCCATCGAGTCCATGGAGGAGCTGCTGAGAGAGCGTAGGGCTCTATGGAAGGCTCGCTGCGTCTTGACGACGGGCAAGTCGGGCTTCATCTTCATGTCCGGATCGGCCTGTGGGCCAAGAGGCTGCTGACCTAGAAACAGGCCAGACGAACTCCTCCACTTCCGCCTGTCCAGATTCATGGCTGCTCAAGGGCTCGGCTATCGTGATGGACAGGATCCGCAGCCTAGTGCATGGCGATGGTGCAGCAGACGGCCCAACTCTCTCGAATGGCAGAAAGGGGGATTCGTGGCGGGGAGCGGGAAAGAGGGAGGCAAGGTTCAAGACAGGTGCCTTGCGAGGGATGCTGTTGACGCAGGTGTCTCAGCCACAATCCACGCCTTTGGCGAGCTGGAGTTTCCCGCCCGAGACCGTCGTGTCGACAGAAGTCACTCAGGGAACGCGAACGGCTGCACAATATGGTCATGGGCCTGGAGCCGATAGCAAGCCGCGATATAGGCGTCCGTGCTTCGAAGAAAGGCAGGCGAGGCCGTCGAACAGGGCAGGGCAGGACAGGAGCGGGCGGGCGGGCGGGCAGCTTATCTGGCTATCTGAGCACGTTGCGGGCGATGAGCAGCGGCGAGTGCCTCCGTCGAACGACACGTGGTGTTTCGTACTCCGGAGATTCGAGGACGGCCACAATACCGGAGGGCGCGTTCCAGCGGGTAGGCCAGGCAAGTACGGCAGCTGAGACAGGCGAGAGTCAACAAAGGGTCCAGCCGATGTTTTGACGGCTTGCACCTGCGATGCGGTGCGCGGGACGAGTGGTCGGGCAAGGGAGATGGAGGGGGGTTTTACGGGATTCGAGAAGCAGGCAAGGTTGAAGCTCACTCACCTCAGCCACAGAGCTTGGCCTCGCCTTTCAGCGGCACATCAATTCATGAACACAAACGGCCAGGGAACCAGGGCCGGGGTTTCAGCGGGCGGCTCCACGGGCGACGGCGCAGGGGAGGGGAAACAAAGATATGGGGGGGGGATGCGAGGGATGGATGATGGAGAAGTCGAGATGGCTTTTCGGGGGAGTAACGTGTGTTTGGATGAGCCCGTAGGGTGGTAGATGGTAGTCATCTATCAGTCCAGGTGCCTGAGACTGATGCCTAGCAGATAGGCGGGTACAGTCAAAATCATGGCAGACGAGACCGACAGGCGTACCTCTTCCGGGCTGGATTCGTGCGCTGCCGCAGTAAGAACGTAGCACGTGCCGAGCACCTTTGCTGAATGAAGGTAATTCGCAGTACGGATACTACAAGATGTGGAAGTTCGGGGGCCTGCAATGTAGGTCATGCACTCTCCCCCTACCTTCAACCTGAAGCAGTACAGACGATAGTAGATCTCGATATCTCGCTTGCGGCAAATAAAAACAAAAGTTGGCAGCATTTGGCAATGGATATCGTCATCATCCCCGCTGGCCATAGCCGGTCAGCCGCCGCCATAGCCGGTAAGCTCATTGCTGGCTCGCCTAGCCTGCATCGTCGACCCCCTCAGCAGTGCTGTTTTGGTGCTTTACGATGGCAGCCAATCATGGCGGATTCCAGTCCCATCATGTCGATCTGAATCTACGAAACATGCACATTCATACATACATACATACATACATGGAGGTATGGACATGCCTGACGTCGGCCAAGTCTGCTCCCGGTGAAGGACACAAACAAGTGCAGCTGAAACAATCATGTGTGTACAACACGCCCTGCTGTCTTTCTCCCGTATCCGCTCGGGCTTTGTTCTCTCAGCACATCTTCTCGCTAACCTCAGCTGTGCTTCATCCTTAATTTGTAGCAGAGCACAGACGATGTGCCTTCCTTTACGCAACTCATCTCTAATCCTGCGCATGCGAGAGCCCGCTGCATAATGCGATGCTCCCCTTTAATCAATGGCCCACCCTATACATGTATCCGCTCTTTAGACGATGATGACGTCTTCCTCCACCAGGATGCCCTGCAAAGTGCAAACTTGGGTCTGCCAACTTTCGCGTAGCATCGGTCGCAGTTACAGTCAGCTGCAGACGTGGCATCCACCCGACACGAGAAATATCATCGAGCCGGACTCATGCTTGCCCCGATTACTATCTTTGGCCCGGATTAGCGGCAAATTTTGACCATCCATCCATCTATAGTCGCTGTTCTTGGACGGTTCTCTATGGAATCACGACATACATACATACATACATACATACCTAGGTACACGCCGAGTTCGAGTCTCACGCAATGCAGTATCCGTAGATGCTCTCTCTCTCCTCTTTCTCTTCCTTCTTCTCTATACCTTTCTATAATAGAATTTCTAACCGCGACTTCAAGATATGCATACTATCCATACATAGGTAGCCATACTACATACATGCAGAGACTCGCGAGGTGGCTTCAACCCTACCCTATACTGGACCATCAGTCTCGTGACTTTCGAGGGTCTCTAGAAGGCGTATCTTGGTCCAGCCAAACCCCTCCTCTCATAGGCTCAAACCATCCGTCGAGTCTCAACAACAGCTCCGAGACGCCAGCATCTCCAAATTACTCAAGCTGGTCCAATCGAGGTACGAAGGTCGTTTCGCTCTCGGCGCCATATCTGTCTTCCATCCCGGCCACCTCTTACCGAGCTTCTATAGGGTTTAAAGGAGGCCTTGAGCGAGGAAGCCATACTCAAAAGAGTATCATAAACAAGGGACGCCTACTCCGTCGAGCGTCCAAGGGAAGCCTGAAACGAGTCACAGGGAAAAAAAGGTAGAGTAGGAGTCTTCAACTAAAACCTTCCTTTCCCCCTTCACGGCATTCGATGCTGATGAATCGACCGGGCTAGCACACATACATACATACACCCACGCGCCAGTGAGCGAACACGTATAGACGAGCTCCCACATGCAACAAGCGAAACGACTTGACTGACCGTCTCTATTAAGGAACTCCAGAAAAGAAGAAAAGGACAAATCATATCCAATTCGCTACTCAATCATCTGTCACACACATGGCCGCCGCCGCCGCCGCCGGAGACCGGCCTGCGTGGCTATCGCGCCACTACATCGACTACGTTTACATCCCGGGCGCCCTTCTCATCTTCGGCACTCTCATCGTCAAGGCTGAATGGACCCCCTACGCTGCCTTGCTGGCCCTGGTGCTGGGCGGTTACAATTTCTGGAATTTCCGTGAGTAAAACGCTTCCGGGCACGCGACGGGGCATCGGCCGGCTCACGTGCTGCTTTACAGAGGTCAAGAAGGTGCTTAAGCCCGATGTCTTCCAGGAGTTCGAGCTCCTCGAGAAGACGGTCATATCGCACAATGTTGCCATGTCAGTCGTCACTACCGCCCGCTCGCTTCTCCCCCTTTCCGTCTGACCTTGCCATGTCCCAGCTACCGCTTTAAGCTCCCGTCGTCGCAGTCCATTCTCGGCCTTCCCATCGGCCAGCACATCTCCATAGGCGCACCTCTGACCCAACCTGATGGCAGCACCAAGGAGATCGTCCGCTCCTACACGCCCATCTCGGGCGACCACCAGCCCGGCTACTTCGACCTGCTCATCAAGTCCTATCCTCAGGGTAACATCTCCAAGCTGATGGCCTCCCTCATGGTGAACCAGACGATCCGCGTTCGCGGCCCCAAGGGCGCCTTCGTCTACACACCCAACATGGTCCGCCACTTCGGCATGATCGCTGGCGGTACAGGAATCACGCCCATGCTACAAATCATCCGCGCAATCGTCCGCGGCCGTCCCACCGGCGACAAGACCCAAGTCGACCTCATCTTCGCCAACGTCTCCGTCCAGGACATCTTGCTCAAGGAAGATTTGGATGCGCTGGTACAGGCTGATTCAGGCATCCGCGTGCATTTCGTCCTCGATACCCCTCCCGAGGGTTGGACCGGTGGCGTAGGCTACGTTACCGCTGACATGATATCCGTAAGCTTCTCAACCGCCCCCTTCTCCCCCTTACTACATCCCCCGACCGCTTCTGACGCCAATCACCCTCATCCAGAAATGGCTGCCCAAGCCCGCCGACGACGTCAAGATCCTACTCTGCGGCCCGCCTCCGATGGTGAGCGGCCTGAAGAAGGCGACGGACAGCCTTGGCTTCACCAAGGCTCGTCCCGTCAGCAAGCTTAGTGACCAGGTCTTTGCGTTCTAGACGGGCCTGGCTCTCCTCTCATGGTTTGCGTGCTACAAGCGTCCACGCCCTGGTGGACAGAGCTCTTATCGTACGATCCCATTTTTGTAGTAATAGGTGGTCGCCGTACGTTGTACGTGCATAGAGGTACGTTAGTCTGCGGCCCCTGGCTGTCGGCCTGCCGAAATCTGGGAGGCGATTGGTCTCTCCGCAAAGTACTTCATATGGTTCATGAAAAAGGGAAGACGGAAGATGCCGGCAGTCAGACAGACTATCGACGGTGGCCTCTCCACTCTGCTACGTGCAGTCGTATCTACGTGTGCCATTCCCATATCCCTGCCAGCCCCCCCCCGAAGGCTAGGAGAAAAAAAGGGGGGAAAAGGGGGGGGTGTTGGTGGGAAGCTCTAGCATCCATGTAGCCGTATATCTAACGTACATACACGAGGAGATCCACGCTCCATTGACTAGTCCTCATCCGCATCTGGAAGCTCCTCATCCTCCACACCCTCGTCGACCGACTGGCTCGCAGCACCTACGCCAACCCCCTCATCCTCGTCATCGCTATCGACGACGGGACCCCTCCTGGCCCGCTTGTGCTGCCGCCTCGGCGCGTCCTCGTCTTCATCCTCGTCCGTGGCCCCGTTTTCAGCAGCAGCATCGCCCTCGTCGCGCTGGATGCCATCGCCGTTGACGTCCATGTCGTCGTCGCCGTCGTCGCCGTCGTCGCCATCGTCTCCTCCTTCAGCCATCGAATAAGAGGCTTCGCGGCGCTCCTCCACGCTCCTTTCGCCTTCACCGTCTTCGTCATCGCTGTCGACCACAATCTCCGCCGACTTGTATTTGGTCGACGACTCCTTCTTGGTGAGGCGGCGTCGCTTCTTACTCCGTGAATCCTCCTGAGATTCATCGTCGCCTTCGTCCCGCCCGCTCTCGTTCTTCTTCTTCGACCTTCTCGACTTACCCTCGCCGGCCGCGCGCGAGGCAGGCTTGCGCTTGCGCTTCACCTTTTCGCCAGCCTCATCCGTCGTCATCTCGGCTTCCATTCGGGCACGCTCCTCCTTCGCCCGCTCCTCAGCGAGCATCCTGTCCTTGGCCGCCATTTCTTCTCGTTCCTTCTTGATTTTCTCTTGCCGTTCTCTCTCTTTGGCCAGCACCGCCTCGCGCTCGGCCTCGCGACGTCGTAGCTCTGCCTCTCGTAGCTGGCGTGCCGCCTGGATCTTCTCCTTATTCTTCTCCTCCCATTCCTTTTGTTTTCCAATGGCCCTCTCCAGCTGCTTGCGCAGCGTATTGCGGGCCATGTTGGCACGCTGCTCAACGTCGTGCTTAGGATAGGGAGTTTGCGGAAGAGTGGCTATCGAATCGAGAGACTCTATGGCGGCCTCTAACCCTTCTGCCGCCTTTTCCAGCTGCTCTAGCGTTCGCCTGTTCTCAGGCAATGCCTGGATCGTAGTGACCAGCTGGATCTGCACAAACGCCACATTAAACTTGTAATGAATCTGGTCAGGGGCATCCTCAAGAGCCTGTAAGTCGCACTCGGTTAGCCTGCTTGAACGCAGAGAAAGTGCATAAATCCTTGCCTTTTCTGCGCACTCCAAAGCCTTGATGTAGGCGTCAATGTCGCGGTCAGTGCGGCCCTTATTGAGCCAAGTTCGGCCGAGGCACGACATAATAACCGGATCGTTGGATTTGCCGTCCCTTGAGAGGGCGATCTCGTAGTTTTCGATGGCTTTGGAATATTGCTTGAGCTCTGAGTAGATGTGGCCTAGATTGACGAAGAGATGAGAGTCACGTATCGTCTCCCGGACCTTGTTGAAGATGGGGAGAGCCGACTTCAAGTCCTTCCTGTCCTCTACGAGTGCGATGGCAATTCCCTGCGCAGCATAGGCGTTTTTCGGATCCAAGGAGAGAGCCTTTTCGAAAAACTCGACGGCCTTGCAGTATTGACCGCTTCGCTTCTGCTTCTCCTGAGCCGTCTCACGCCGCATTTCCCTCGCTTGCAGAAGGTATAGATTTCCCATGCCGACCAAGGCGTATCGGTCGTGCTTGTCGTAATTCTGTAGCGTGTGCTTGAAATGGCGAAACTCTTGATCGTCCGTCACGCTGGCCGGCCGTTTTCTCGAGTGAACCTTTCCGAGGTACCAGCAGAAGAGCGCGCGAACCTCTAGGTCGCCGGTGTTTTCTTGAAACAGGTTTGCAACCGCATCGGGACCTTCCTTGTTGGGGTTTCTCCGCAACTTGATGTACGCGAGTCTGGTGCGGGCATCCGTATAGTCTCCATGGCGAGCAACGAGTCCTTCGTATACCTCGATCGCTTTATCCACCAAGCCTCTAGACTCGTAGCTTCGCCCAAGGTTGAAGCTGATTGTCGAAACCAGGGCATCCGTGTCCGTGCCGGTGTCCTTGTCGACGATCCTCATGCAAGCGCCTAGGGCAGCTTCAAACATTTCACTGGCCAGTTCATGTCTCTCAGCTTGTGAGTGGAAGCACCCTATGTTGTTCAGGAGCTGCGGGGGTAAAAGCTTTCTGAGGGCGGCCAGAGCCTGGACTTCGTCCGCCGCGTCTTTGGGACGCTCAGAGTCAGGTATCTGTTCCAATTCAAGTTGTTCCACCTGCTGGAGGCATTGAAGCGCCTTTTCCGGGTTGTTCGTCTCGTACAGGCGAGCCAAATTCAACAGAACAGAAGAATCTGGGGAGAGAACCCTTTTCGGGTCCTTCCAAGCGTTACGTGCGCCCTCGAGGAGCGTAATGGCCTTTTTGATATCGGCCGACTTATCATCCTTGCTGTCGCTCCTTGGAGCGGCGAAGATCTCCTCAGCATAAAGGGTTCCAAGGAGGATCATAGCCTCATGGTTCTTGGACTGTTGAATCATCTTCTCCAGTCGGAGCTTGGCCTCGCCCAGGTCATTCTTTATCACAGACAGCTGAGCTACGCCAAACTTGGCTGGCAAGTAGCCAGTATCGGCACCTCCACGAGCGTCGTCGGAGCGTCGATAGTAGTCACTAGCCTTTTCGATGTCGCCGCTGTAGTGTGCCTTTCTAGCGAGCAGGTACCAGCCGTCGCTCGCAATGGCATTGACGTCCGTGTACTGGATGGCCTTGTGTGCCAGCTTCTCCGCATTGTCCCACGCCTTACGCGAGGCAAAGTAGTTGGAGAAGGTGGAGCAGGTCAGGGGAAGGTTCTTGTCCAGCTTGAACGACTTTTGCGTGTATTCGGTCATGGCCTTCTTGTAAAGCCTCAAGAATTCTTCGCTGTTGACAGGCACATGGGCGCTGGCATCGAGGTAGTAAAGCCCCAGGAGAATGTTTGCGACTTTGGACTCAGGGTCGATCTCCAAACACCGCTCCCAGGCCAGCTTGGCGTCCTGCTTGAAGCCCAGTTGCCAGAAACAACAGCCAATACCGATTCGGGGGTCTGGGTCGACAAGGTCGGGCATCTTTTGCAGAACATCCTGATAGGCAGCCAAGGCTTCGGCATACTTGTGCATGGAAAAAAAGGCACGGGCCTTTCCCATAAGCGCGAGCATGTTTTTGCCTTGGGAGACGCGGAGAGCATCCTCAAAACTCTTGATCGAGTCCTTCAAGTCGTCCTGCTTTTGAGCACCGTTTCCCTTGGCGGTCTTGGATGGCGCCTGTAGAGAAGCCTTGAGGAGACGCACGACTCCTCGGGCGAGGAAGATGGGAGGGAAGGATGGATTTAGTCGGCCGGCATCGTTAAGCGAAGTGGTAGCCAGCTGGAGATAGTACTCCTTGGTCTTGGCATCGCCGGGAGCTACGCCTTCAGGCGCAACGCGCGGCGCCTCACGGCTCTTCCATAAATACATCCAACAAAGACAACAGATCATGGTGACCTTGTCGCGCGGATTGTTGGGGTCGGTGATGGTGGGGGTTCCCCGGATGAGCATCTCGATGGCATGGTCGATCTTATTCTGTTTCGCGTAGGCGAGTGCGACCGTCATCCAATATGTCTTGGCTGCATGCTCGTTTTCGAAAAGGGTGCAAAGCTCGGTCGGGTCATCGACGAGGTCCAGGAGATCGATCTCGACAGCTTCGTCTTCCTGGTCGCCTTGCGCTTGGTCGCCCTGCACGGGAATATCGATGGCGGAGGGGATGTCGGAGAAGCGTATGCTGTTGAGAGTTGCACGTGCGTCGCCCGTGTTCGCCCCGTTGACCCCCCCGTTGGGGACAGTTCCGTTGGGGACAGAGGCCGCCATGATGATAGATCGCGACTCGTTATTCTGTGACGGGTGGCTAGGAAGCGTGCCGCGGGTGCAAGATAGAGAGGATTGTCATCCGAGGACGTAATCGGCGATGGCGCCGAAGGTGCAGGCTCAAGAGAAGCCTGCGTCCAAAGTGATGCGTCGTGATGGAAAAACTTGGAGGGAGTGAGAGAAGGAAGGATGGTTTGTCGTTAATGGTCCGTGCGGACAGTGCTAAACACACAGTTTCGCTTACGTTCATATCATGATACAGTGATACCACATACTGCTGTCACGAGAGCCTCGTGTAAGGGAGCTGCAGGAAGACGATGTAATGGAAAGATATACCCACATAATTGCTAGCCTAGGTACCTACATACCTGTATCTAACTATCTCGGTACTTAGGCAGTTATATACCTACCTCCTTAAGATCATAGTGTGTTCATCGTATTCATCGTATTCATCGTCTATAAGGTAGGTGTGCTCAGTATCCGTCCGAGTGCTGTTTAGGTATTAACCTGCCTACTACCTGTGGTAGGTAGTATTGATTCTACCATGGACTTGCCCTGCCGGAGCATGGACCACCAGCCAGCTACAACTACCTACCGCCTAATTGCTGCTGCGCCAAACCAGCCCAGAGCAGCAAATGGACCCTTCATGCCTGTCGACGCGCGAGATGATGTTTCTTCTCGATACCAAACACTGAGCTTGTGTGCTACGAAGCATCGCAGCCAACGGCATCCCACTGCCTGAGATTGCCGATAGAGGCAGCTGTCGGTGCCACGGTGAAGGCCCCTGCCATTCATCAATCACTCTTTTCCACAACCCTTTCCCTCCGCTCAGCGTTTGGCAATTTCGCGAATGAACGGCTCCTGGATGCCTCAAGGGCACGGTGAACTGTTTCCTGGGTCTGCTGGTGCTTGCTTCTGCGCCAGGGGTTAGCGGCATTTACTCACGACCTTCTTTCACCGAAGACCCTTCTCTCGATCGTTGACGAATCCGACATGGCTTTTCTTGACCGCAGGCTGAACCGCTGCATCGGATGGGACTGCCTTTCTGCAGCCCAAAAGTCTGGCATCATCTTCAGCATCTCGTTCGTTTCCGTCGTCTTCTTCCTCATCTACATGCACTGTCTGGGCAAGGCCGCCATATCTCGACGAGAGCGCCGTTCTGTGCGGCTTCCTGGCGGGAGACGAGTCCCACGTCGGAGTTTTGCACCGGACAGCGGCGTCATCGCGCAACTGCCAGTGGTTTGGCAATGGCCGGGCAACCAGGCTCAAGTCATATATCAACCAGCCTTGTTCAATGTTGAGGGGCAAAACCCTCCAAGAGCACAGCCAGTGGCTTTTGCGGCGCATCATTCTCTTTCGTCGCCAAGCACATGGCACCAGCAAATGCCTGGTGGCAGCATGCATCCGGCAACTCAAGCGACGCTTAGCTCGCTGCCTGCAAGCCCCCGGCCGCCGGAGCAGCCAACCTGGCGGCAGAGACTGAACCGAGCTATGCATCTACCCGTCGGCAGAGCTTCGACAATAGCAAGCGAATCAGTGACAGGGCCCCGCGACAGTGTCGACGTGGTAGAACAGGCGGTCGGCACAGGATCCGCGAACGAAACGCAGCCGCATAATGAAGATCTCGCTGAAGGAAGAGACGATGACTCCTGTGAGATGCGATCCAATGCCGCAACAGTGCACTCTGACGATTTTCACACGGCCATTCCAACTCTCCAGCTCCAAACACGCGACGACCGAGAAGACTCAACTGAGGACGCCAGTGTTCGACATCAGACGGCCGCTCATGTACCTGCGCACATCGACGGAGATCAGACTGACACATGCGATGACGAGGGTAAAAATGGTGCGGATAAGCTGCCGAGCGGATTCTGGATCCCGTCGGCGTCGTCGTTGCAGCTATACGAGCAAGCGCATTACGATTGAGGAGAGAGGGGGCACGTTTTGCGGCTCAAGAGGACAGGGAAAAATATGGCGCTGGAGCATAGCAAGCGATATCAATCAACTTTCTGCAGAGAACGTGGATGTATGTACGTCCGTAGTAGCAGCATGAAGGTGAATGTGGAAGAATCTCTCAGCCTTCTCCTTCGTCAGGGACCTTACGTAAGGAGTTCGTGTCCCACATTGCCTTATCTCGAGGCTTATCGTCCTGACTCTTTTTTTTCCCACCTCCAGCCTTATTGTAACTCACATCAGCTTCAGCCCGACCTTCGTCAACGCTCGCAATGGCACCCTCAAGGACGCGGACCATCAAGAACAAGCATGCCGCACCTAAGAGTGGCGGTCGCGACAAAAGCTCCAATAAATCATCAACAGATGGTGTCACCAAGTCGAGGACGAAGCCAAAGGCCGCCCCGCCGTCGAAGCAGCTGAAGGAGAGGCATGGAGCGGCCGCCATCCTGAAGAAACCCAAGAAGAAGACATACACGGACGAGGAGCTGGGAATCCCGAAACTCAATATGATCACCCCTGTCGGCGTTGTTAAGCCTCGGGGAAAGAAGAAGGGCAAGGTTTTTGTCGATGACACGGTACGATCTCCCGTGATGACGGGCCCGAGTCTCGCTTTATTGACCAACTGGTGCAGGAGAGCTTGGAAACGATCATCGCCATCGTACAGGCGGAAAAGAATGGCCAGATCGAGTCCAAGATGATCAAGGCTCGCCAGATGGAAGCTATTCGCGAAGCTAGAAAGGCAGAGGCCGACAAGAAAGGGGCGGAGAAGCAGGCTGCACTCGAAGATACGAAGAAATCGCTGCGTAGGAAACGGAAGCGTCGAAACGACGATGTGGCTGACGAGTCTATCAAGAGCCTGACATCTACCGGCTCAAAGGCTGCGAAACCCAGGAAACAGGTTTCATTTGCCTAGTTTCCCTTTCCCCGTTTCCCCTTGTCCACGTTCTCGTTTTTCTTGCATTTTCTGGGCGCCTGGAGTCCGGATTAACCGTGTTAGCTTCCGTAGGACTATGTCGTGGGCTTACACGTGCGGGCGTGAGTCTGATGAAGCAAGTGGACGTATCCAGTCTAAATCTAACGACCTGCATATCAACTTTCTATCTATCTATATATGTTGCTTGACCGTGTATTGCGACAAATTTGTATCAACTTCGAGCAGCGACGATTTGTCGCAGGATTTCTCATGCATCACTCCTCGTGCCGACCTACGTGTCAACGGGGTTGAGTCTACGGCGCATGGGCTCGAACGTTGTTCTTGCCGTTGACGTGTAGGGCATCGGTTCTTCGAGGGGGGTGAGCGTTTCCAAGTCAACATCGAGAGCCATTCGGTTCAAGAAGTTGCAAATCTGAGCGACTGTCAGTAGTTTCGAGGCGGTAGAACTCGGGTCGACATACCGGCCGAGGGAACCACCGAGTCCCGCCCGATTCGAACCAGCAAAGATGGCCTCCCAGAGAGGACGTGACGAGCACCGTGCTCGGGTTCTGCTCGAATTCCTCGTAAGGAATTGCTTGACGGACAGCAATCTACTTCCACGTTAGGGGACGTCTAATTAAGTATAACAAGAGCAAGTCTTCATACCGGATCGTCGGTGGCGTGGAGAGCCATAAAGGGTATCCTAATGGCCAGAATGGCGTCTGACGACGAGGCGTCACGATAATAGGCTTGCTCCGTCGGATAGCCCCACGTTGGGCACCTGTAACGACTGGTCAGTTGTTGCCATAAATGTAATCCGTTGCGGCATGACGCACTGGACAGCTCGATCAAATTCGGGCAGGTAAGTTACTTTGTCGACTGCTTCCATGTCTAGATCGCTGTAGAGCTGCAGCTCCTTCTTGTGTATTTCTACTAGATCCTTTAACGAGGCTAAGTTCGTAGTTAGCCCCGAAAGAGCCGCTGCCAATCGTGCCAGACTTACTGGCCATGGTGCGGAGGTAGAGCTCTCTGCCGACGATACTGTCCTGCAGGAACTTGCAGGAGACGTCCAACTTGAACGGGCTCGAGCAGGCAATGGCAGCTTTAAACAAGCACTTAGAGCCCTCTTCTCCGCAGTACTGCCACCAGTGTTACTGATTTGACTTGCAGTCAGGACGGGCAGAAGGGCTAGCGACTCACATTGGTGAGCATGTTTGCACCAAGAGAGAAGCCGAGACCGAACAACGGCCGGTTAGGATAAGTCTTGCGCAACCATTTGACCGTCTATTCCCCGTCAGCATGGTCGAGGCGCACCCATTAGCCGGCCGTCGACTAACCTGTCGCAAATCCCAAGTGCTCCGAGCATTATACAAAAGGCCGCTGGTGATCTTGCTCCGCGCACAGCCCCGGGAGTTGACGACGCATGCTTCCCAGCCGCCCTGTTCGAGCAGAGGAGCGATAGCGTGCCGCAGATATACTTCGTGTGATCCCCCGGACAGGCCATGGAGTATAACGAGCATGGGCTTGGCGTCATCGGAGCCCATGTTTCTCAGCTGCTCTTCATCGAAGTATCGCGTCCTCCAGGGCAAGTCTGGGTCGTGGCCTTCGAATGGCTCGACGGCAAAGTCGACGGCAAAGGTGCCTCGATAAGATGTGCCATCGGCCTCAAAGCACTTGCGGCGATAGTGGATCTTCGGGCCGTGAGGCCGTGTGGCTGTCCACATAGTCTGAAGGTGCCCGTTGAACAACAGTGGGTTGAGCTGGCAAGGGGGCGTAGCCTGTTCGCATATCTTGACGAGGTCCGTTTCCGAACCGTCTTTGAGCTTGATTGTCATAGGAGTCGGGGCGTGAGTGAAGGCGATCTTGGCTCTACCCAGCCACTCCATCTTGACGAGATCTATGGAGTCTGTCGAGAAGAACGAAGCGCAAGAGAACTAAAGATGCGATGCCGGAGGAGGGACTGAGTGGCGTCTCGAGAATCATACATATAGAAATGGAAAGAATCCGAAGCAGCGACTCGGTCTGAAGACGGATCTCGGGCCGTCGTCCCAGGAGCTGTGGAGGACAGTGTATCCGTAAAGCCTCAAAGGTAAGCCGTAGAGGCAAGCCGAGGTACCGCGGTAGGACAAGCTGTACCGATAAGCTCAGCTTTTGGACCCCTAATCATGCTCCAATAGGGGTAACTCGAAGGGGACTAGTGGCCGTGGCATGAGCGGAGTCTCTCACGTGATCACACAGTACCTAGTAGGTAGGGAGCCGTCCACGCTTGTTTCGGTCTCGCCGCCCGACGTTTCCATCGTCATATCGAACACCTCGTGGTCTACCGCCGATCGGCGCAGCTGTCGCGTGAGCGCCGAGCTTCGAAGGAACAGATGCTCTCGGCCCGGACTGGCGCCGCAGCCTCGTAGGGGCTACAGCGAGGTCTTCTGTTCGACACCGGATACCTATTTGCCACCTTCTTGCCACTTGTGTCTTGAGGTCTTGGCCGCCCGCACCGCAATGCGACTTGACGTCTCTCGACCTGCTGTCCAGTATTGGTTGGGGAATTTTGCAGCAGTATATTTGAAGGGGGATCTTTGAAGCTTGGATCATCAGGTCACCGCGCCAGGTCTGAACTGGACTCTCCGTCGTTGGCACGTCGCCGCCTACTTCAGCCGTCTTGTTCATATCCTGTGTGCCTGCAGGGCGAGCGCGACATCTATCAAGATGACGGCTCGCTCGGTACCAACTCGCTGAATGCCGGTTCCAGATTGGCTCCCCATCAGTCAATCATGCCATTCAGCCAGCACCAAGATAAGGGAAGGAGACGCAGCAAGTTTTTTATCCTTTCTTTCAACGGAAGATGCCTGAGGGGCTTAAATGGCGGCCCCGCCCGGTGGTCCTGATGTCGCCCTCAGCAGTTGGAATCCGGCGTTCCCCCCCGGCCGGCTTCCTGGGCGCCCCTCATCCTCCAAAATGACCCGTCTATGCATGCTTCTGCATGCAAATTGTCCCCTGGCAAGCAGACGTGCCAAAGGCAAATGGCAGGCTGGAGATGCGGTCGCGACAGAGACACGCCCTTTAGTCTTCGGTTGAAGACAGCTCGGAATCGCAGGGATGGAAGGGAGACCGTAAATTTTTCTTTGTTTCTTCCAGGATTTCGTAGTGCCTCGCACACTCCAGACGTGTGACGGAGGTTGCGATATGTTGGCTTGGGAGGTCCTGATGGACGATTGTGGCGAGGCGACGGCAGTCTTACAGACAACGTGCTTCGTTCACGGCCGGATGTCGTGGCCGAAGCCTCGGACGCAACCGCTCGCAACTCGGACGGAACAGTTTACAGCTGGCCCTGGCTAGGTTTGCAGTTCTTTGCCTTGCAGTGCCTTACGCCCCCTCTTCCCCTCTTGAGAGCCTGCGGCGGCGGGACTCGGCGGGCACATAGGTGCCCCGGCGGTTCGGCTAAGGTGCGGCGATTTACTGACGAGGCGCTAAAACTCTACTGGCGTTACTCGCTGCCAGAGGCATCTGCCAAAGCCTCAACTCGTCGACATGCTGCCATGAGAGACATTGGTGAAAGCGATGACCACGGAGAACGGGTCCGGCCTGGCAGAGGAGTGACGTCCTCTCAACGACCAGGTTCTCCTCCCCGGAATCCTAGCAGAGGCCACCATCGCCAGCAGCCGTCCTCGCATGACGGCCACCGTTCACGAGATCGCCCACGAGATCGCCCCGTCGACCTCGTAGGCCGCGATTCTGACGTGGAGGATCTCATTCCCGGCTACCGTACAAGCAAAGTGTGGCAGCCCGAGCCAGGTGAAGGAAAATCGTTCCGACGCAGCCGCAGTCGCGATCACGACGTCCCGAGCTCGTCACCGACCACGAAGAGATACAGAGACTCGACTCACTCCCCCGACGACTCGCATCGAAAGAGGTCTAAGAAGCTTCACAGCCCGACAAGACATACTCGGGGACGCTCGCGAGACCTCGACGATAGGAAGCGTCGGCGATTATCTCCTCACCAACACGCTGAGCCGTCGCACCGTCGTCATCCTTATTCTTACGGGTCTCCGTCTCGCTCCGAGGAAGCTTACGTTCGTTACAAACAATCATCCTTCTCTCGCTCTCCTACCAGGTACGAGGCCTACTCAAGCCGCACAGCCTCGCGAGAGCTGCGATCTTCGAGACACGCGCCCCTTCCCCTCTCCCGAAGCCCGTCCCCGACGCGAGACTGCATTCGAGAACCCACCCATCGGCCCCCCTCTCCCTCACCTCGCTCCAGCCGATCTTTCCACGCATACGGCGGTGGCGGCTCGCACGAATACCCCGGTAGTCGACCTCCGTATCGACAGGGACCACCGCGGTCTCCTCCACCATACAGGGGACACAGACGCGAGGAGCTCCCACCCGAAGCTCACTTCTCATCCCGATCTGAAGTTGACGACGACATGGCGTCTCGGAGCAGCTACAGAGCCGGGCACAATCCGTTGTACACGCACAAATCTTTTAACGGAAACGATTCTCGTGGCAGCGAAGCCAGGGGCTACTCCCTGTCGCCACCGCGTCGCGGCTCCTACCAGAACTCGCCGTCTACGTCATCACCTTATGGGCCATACCGAGGCGGAGGAGGAGGAAGCGGAAGCGGTGGATGGGCCGGACAGTACTCTCCTCAGCAGTACGTGGCCCAGCGCACAAGGCGTTGGCCTTTGCCCTTGCTAACCGTTTACAGGCATCATCCGCCTCAGTATCATCATAGTCATGGTAACTACAGTGGTATGAATGGCCCGCCAGAGCACCATCATTCACGGCATCCCCACTCTCCCTCCTACTCTACGCCTCCGCAGCCCTCTTACGCTCAAAGTGGCCACCGTGAGGGTTACCGAGGCGGGAGTTTTCGCGGTGGTTCCTTTGGCCGAGGTGGTCACAGAGGATCTGCACCGCAAAATCCGCATTGGGGCCCGGGGAAGCAACCCCACTCCCACAGAAGCTACGAATTTTCATCCGAAGATGGCACCAGCAGACGTCAGAGTGCCACAGGGGGACCCAATGATGGGAACAAAGAGGTCGATGTGGTCGCGCCGGCTATCGAAGACAACCTTGACGAACTATCCAAGATGTCGGTGGACAATGTTTCGGAACCCAGCAAGCGGACAGACGCCGCTGCCATCCCTCGAGCGGTGCCGGCCGACCCGGCACCGTCGCAGGCAAAATTCAGCTTCTCCTTCAAGCCGTCTGCGAAGCCAACGCCCACTGCGCCGAAGCCCGAAATCTCACAAAAGCTCAATGCCTTACCGCGAAGGAGGGAGACGGAGCATCAGGCAAGCCGTGAGCGCGATTCACCCAGCAGCGCTCCTACAGAGCCAGCATCTGCTCGGTTGCGGGTAGACGCAAGGCAAGCGCCCGCTGGCCCCCAGCACAGCCCGCGGACCCGGAAAGTCTGGAAGATGGTTCGGAGACAAAAGGCTCGACCTCACTTGACACCCGAATTGGCAGCGTCGGAATCAGTCTTTTTCAGAAAGCCTGGGAACGAGTCAGTCGTTGGATCCGGCACTTATGGTAAGGTCTTTAAGGCCCTCAACGTCTACACAAAGGGGCTCGTGGCCTTGAAGCGGATCCGTATGGAGGGCGAGAGGGATGGCTTTCCAGTCACCGCCGTGCGCGAGATCAAGCTGCTACAATCTCTGCGGCACACAAATATCGTCAACCTGCAAGAGGTCATGGTGGAAAAGAATGACTGCTTCATGGTGTTTGAATACCTCTCGCACGACTTGACGGGCCTGCTGAACCATCCGACCTTTAAGCTGGAGCCGGCACAGAGGAAGCACCTCGCGAAGCAGCTGTTCGAAGGTCTCGACTATCTGCATACTCGGGGTGTGCTGCACCGGGATATCAAGGCCGCCAACATCCTGGTCAGCAATGACGGCATTCTCAAACTCGCTGACTTTGGTCTAGCTCGCTTTTATGCGAAGCGGCATCAGCTCGACTATACGAATCGGGTCATCACCATCTGGTACCGCTCGCCGGAGCTGCTATTGGGGGAAACGCAGTATACGGCCGCCGTCGACATTTGGAGTGCCGCCTGTGTGATGGTGGAGATATTCACGAGGCATGCCATCTTTGCCGGCGACGGAACGGAGCTAAGCCAGTTGGAAAAGATTTACAATATTCTCGGAACGCCGAACCGCCAGGAGTGGCCCGGTCTCGTGGACATGGCCTGGTTCGAGCTGCTGCGGCCAACAGTCAAACGGAAGAGCATGTTCGCGGATAAGTATGAAGATAAGCTCACTCCAGCTGCCTTCGACCTCCTGTCATCCATGTTTCGTTACGATCCAGCGCGGCGGCCGAACGCGGCCGAGGCCCTACGACACAACTACTTCACCTCGGAAGCGCCCCTGCCACGGCAGGCCGTTGAGTAAGTATCAAGCTGTATAAAACGCACGACAACAGGAGAAAGGAGAAACAGGCTGATCACAATACTCTTGCGACTATTAGACTCGCTAACATCGACGGTGAATGGCACGAGTTCGAGTCCAAGGCTCTCCGCAAGGAAAACGAACGCCGGGAGCGCGAGGCCCGGAAAGCAGCTAAAGACGCCTCTCGTGACGGCAAAGATAAGAAGCGTGCCCCGGACGGGCAGAGCAGAGAAAGGGAGAGCAAGCGACCTCACATGAACTAAGCTTTTGACATGATATACCTGCGCGGAGGGATCGTGCACTAGGCTCGTGGTTATTCACTCTGTGGGAAGGACCGCATAGAACTCTAGACCCTTCTTTCCGGACTACATACATTCTCGGACTTGGCATTGCGGATGGAACGCTGGTTAGTAGGGTTTTCTCGTGCGGGAAGCAGTATGACGATGAGAGGAGACTCATCTGTATGTTTTACTGTCTGTTGTCGAAGCGAATGGTTGACGCGGTTACAATGAATCTCTTGTGGTGATTCGACTCTTTTAGAAGAGGTTTAAAGATGGAACGGGCGTTGGAACAGAAAGGATGAATATATGTCAAGACGGTGATTCCCGCATATGCCTCACTGTTCGTTCTCCAACGGCGATGTTATCAAGCAACACTGCGAGACGTGAAGTCGGCAACATCTTTTTGTTCTTACTTGGTGAGTGGGAATCAAACTCCAATAGCAAATAACCCCCCTTCTCCCCTATGAGCTCCCGTGAACTGCCACATCCCTCATCGAGCCCTTTTTGTTTTCTTCTCATCCTGGCTACACCGTAAAAGATCAAGAAAGAAGAGACAAGGAAGAAAGACAGAAAGAAAGAAGTGAAAAAAACTAAAAGAGCCAGTAAAAAACGGTATCAGATGAAGATCAGTCCCATCATATTTTGCATTTTTTCTTCCCCTTCAGAACGTCTTCTCGTTTTCGTTTCGTCATTCATAACGTTCGTGAGCAGCGAACAATCAAGATGCCTTGACGGCTGTTGTCTTGCCCTTTTGATAGTCAGCCGTCTTGAGGAGGTGACGGAGGCTTCCTTCGGCGCGACCGGCCTGCCTATCGGTGGAGGTCCACGGGAGCCAGCCGCCAAGCATGGTAAGGCGGCCTGCCCCGACGCCGGGCTCTTGGATGGAAGGGATGGATCCCTTTGCGGTAGGCTGGTGACAGCCATTAGGGGGCGGGGCGGGCGTCGTCTTGATACGTTGGGCAGTTGCGGCGGGCGGTGCCTCGTGAGTATATTCCGGAGCGGTGCGGAGCTCGAGGTGGCTCGTCGAGGCTTGAGGAAGCGCTGGTTCGCCGACGAGGCCCGTGGTTGAAGGTTTCGGACCGGATGCATCTGGCTGAACTGGGTTTTGCCTCGCGCTGTCGATGAGGGCGAGGGAGGTGGAAGGCCTTCTCGAACGTACCTTGGAGGAGGATTCGTCGTCGTGTAGGGCTGCGCTGTCTGAGGTGCTCCGGGACGACGTGGTGGGCGACGAGTGGCCGGATTCCTTACCTCGTGAAGTCCGTCCACGAATGTCGTCGGCGATTTCGGCTGCGGATCGCTTTTCGGGGCGTTCCTCGTCGGATGATCGGCTCGACGACATGATAGTCTCGAGCGTGCCCATAGCCCGACTGTTGCGTCTGCCCGTTTGACGTCTTCTCCTCTGTCGCCCCAGGTTGCGCTCATCGTCTGACGATACGGCCTGGAGGGTGGGACCCTGTGAATCGGAGGATGCTGGTTGGGCGGCGGCTAGAAACGAGGTGCCCGATCCGTGAGGAGCGTAGTGAACTTCGTACTGGTTACTGAGCGAGTATCTTGACCTAGCACAGATCTCGGCGATGCGATCTAGATCTGCGTTGAGGTGGCTGTCGCCTCCCGATGCCTCCATGTTGGTCATAAAACTCTTGAAGCTGAAGGCCTCGAGAGGCGGAAGGCGAGCCTCCTGCTGCGCCTGAGTGGCGGGCGTCCTTGCAACGCCGAGGCGGACCATGTTTCCCAACGTACCGTTTCCGACCTGAGCGGCAAAGGGCAGGACACGAGTGACGGCGGCAGCGGCGGGGCCGCGGGCATCGGAGGCGGAGCCGTTCGATGGGCCGGTTGTGGTGGAGCTCACAAGACGACGGGCGGTAACAGGCGGGCGGTAGCTTCGAACAATGACGGGCTCGGAGTAGGTGCTGCTCTGGGCGCCGCTGGACTTGGCGTAGCGATGGCGGCTGGGGTAGTGATTGTTGATCTCGCGCAGAGCCGAGGTGCGGTTTTCAGCCGTTGAGTCGTCGAGGGGAATAGGCCTTCCCTGGGCGGTTGATGGGACGAGGCTTGTGGAAGACGGGTTTGCCCGAGAAGGGCGGTTGAAGGAGAACGGGAAGGCGTCTGTTGAGGACGACGAAGGCCTGTGACGGGGTTGGTGAGGCGAAGTAGGTGAAGGAGGAGCAGGCGCAGAAGAGGGCGGATGAGGATGAGGAGGCATGGCGGGCGATATAAAGAGGCGGCGAGTCGGAGGCTGCCGGGTACCGTCGTGCTATCTTGCGAGGCAAGGGGCAGAAGCAGAGTAAGACGTGGCCGTGGCTGCATTGATGTCGTGGCTTCTGGTAGGTGAAGGCGGTCTTGGTGATGCGGTGACGAGAAACAAGCAGTGGTGACGAGTACAGTGCGTATAAGATGGCATGAACCGTAGGCACGGGGGTCTAGATTCATGCTCCGCACAGTTTACAGACCCTGATCTACACAGTGGGAAGCGCCAGCGAGCCGCCGGCAAACCGTTGGCGTCTTCCAAGGGCAGAAAACAAGAGGGAAGAAAAAGAAAGGAAGATAGAAAAACCCCGCTTCGGCTGAAACAAAGACTCGTCTTCACGCTTATTACCTGGGTATCCGTACGGAGCAGAGGTATTGATTTAGAGTAATAGGTCGTTCCCCTGTCTTACATTGCACTGTCGAACCGAATCGGGTCGACGGCTGCCTTTCCCCGCTCCGCCCAGCCTCCAAAATGATATGCGAAGGCCGTCATTGAGAAAGATTGACAGTCAGTCTCTCGGTCTCTCTCTAACCCACGGGCTGAGCAATCGTGCCGTAGCCTTGGCCGCCCGTCTGGACATTCTCCGAGTAGACACCTGGAGCGCGGCCGGTGGGGTAGCGTCCCTCTCGAGCCTGCTCACGGCGGTCGTAGTAAACGTATTCGAGGTAAAAGGCGTGTATGTGGCCGGGGATGTAGCCGAGAATGGTCAGGCAGATGTTGATAAAGAGGTCTGACGGCAGGTCAGCGCTGTAAATTGACGCTGAATGGATAACTGTGAGTGATGATTTATACCCATGCCACATCCTGCCACTGCCCAAACTCCGATGGGAGGGACTGAAGCGACTGGTTAGCCCAACGACTTTATGATGCGTCATGCTGTGGACGTCAGCACACATACAGAGGATGGTGATGATGACGATGAGGACTGCAGATGCGACACCCATGATGGCTGAGCTGGAGTTTTGTCCGACAGGGAAGAGTGAGAGGATCAGTGAGATGATCAATAGCCGCGATCGATAAAGAAAGAGAGAGAGAGAGAGGAAGGGGGAGAGACAAAGAGAGATACAGTTTGCGGGTGGTATGATGACGGATGGCTGGGTATTTCAGTGCCTGATGCCTTGCACCGACCAAGACATGTCGTATTGGCACAACTCGGCTGTGCTAATACGCCATGTTTGTTGCATAACGCCAACGGCACGTGCCCGTCATCGTCAGTAGATGCTGAACTATGTGTTATGCCAGAGGAGGCCTTTTCTTGCTGCTGTGCGAGACTCGAACGATCCGATCAGTGACTCGAAACAAGAAACAGCTTTACTTGAACGACACCAGTCTTCAGAACGCCACGCCGCGTCTTGCAGGGTTACTCTGTAGGTAGGTAGGTAGGTAGTTGTTTGACAGATAGTAGTATGCGTATCCGTAGATACATAGGTAGGTAGGTAGGTAGGTACCTAGGTAGGTAGGTAGTCATTCTGAGCCCCTGAATGTCTCCTGATAAAGATGCATGCATGTACGGACGTAGATAGTGTGTCTTTTTTTCCCCATGCAATATTGTTCTCTCGGCCCTGGATGGGGGGCATATTAGCATACATACAGTACCTACATACATATGATCCCCCCGCCTCCTCCCCAACGTGCCCAAAGGCAAACTCTGATATGCTCACCAGCTGGTAATGACTGGACCTGCTTGCTCGGCGTCGTGCAACAATGTTAAACTACAGGCCCGCGGGTGACACTCGAGATGCACGTGGGAATGTCCCGTTTCGCTTCAAGTTGATGCCCGAAAAACATTGTCAAGGAGATGTGCGGATCGGCGGCGCCCGCACAGCGCGCAAGGGCACGGCGCGGCACGGCGCGGCACAGCACTACGCACAGTACGTAATAGCCGGCACCGTGTGCCTTGACCACCCGTTGACCATCCGTTGACCATCCGTACCGGGCCGTTGTCAGCAAGGTACCCGCCCTAGCACAGTAAAGACTCATCGCTGGCTGCACTGGGGGGAAACGCACAAGCTGCCGACGGCTACAGAGCATTTCGTACCCGTTACTTGCTGAGGAAACACCGCCACCAGGTAAATTTCCCACGCAAATCACCAGCTGGCAGCCTCTTCTTCCACCACCACCACCACCACCATCTCCGCCGCCGCCGCCGCCTCTTCTTCCTCCTCCTCCTCCTCTGCCTCCTCCTGCTGTCACTCATCGGCCCCTTTAGTTTGTCTGTTTTTTTTTGTCTTTTTTTCTTCTTCTTCTCTGAGCCTCGTCCTACCTTCAGCTCGACCTCGAGGGCGTGTTGGCAGGCCCGCTCCCCATCTTTTCCGAGCTTGTCCACTCTGCGGCCAGCCGCATCCTCCCAGCTCCCGCGCCTCTTTTTTCGCTCGCTCGGTAAAATAATATCCAGAGAGCTTCGAGCCCCGCCGCTCGCTCGCCAGCCCGCTCCGGGTCGCCCTCGTCGCTCACGCCCCTCAAACGCCCCTCCCCCCTCTCTCTCTTCAACCACACCTCCCCCCTTCCCTCATCGGACGCTGCTACCGAGCCTCGTGCGTCGCTGTCGAGCAGCTGCCCGTCATGTCTTCCCAACCCCAGCTCAATATCGATCGCTACGTCGTCATCCATGTGGCCACAACTTGCGACGAACACGGCGTCTACGTGACCAAGGATTCAGCCGAGGTTATCGAACTCGGCTGGATTCTTCTTGATGCCAACTCTCTCGAAGAGGTGGATTTTCCCTAGCTCACCACATCATTGTCTTGTCCGTCTGACCGAGCCTTGCCAGATATCACACGAGAGTGTCCTTGTCAAGCCAGTCAACACGCCCATTACTCCGCTCTGCAGTAAGTTTTCGTCCGATGCTACCACGCCTCCCTCCCCTGTGCTAACCGCCATCTCTCATCCAGCAAGCTTGACGACCCTTACCTGGGAGCATGTTCGAAACGCCGGTACATTCAGAGATGCCATCTCTCGATTTGACACATTTGCTACCGAATACCTTACTACCAAGAACCTTGACTTTGTGTTCGTCACCCTGGATGCCTGGGACCTTCGTGTCCAGCTTCCTCGCGAAGCTCGCGATAAGGCCGTCGTCCTCCCCCCATACCTGCAGCATTCGCGTACCTTTGACCTGCGAACCGAATATCAGCGCTGGCAGCAGCATCACCCCGAGTCTCTACCCTTTGGGCCGTCGATGCTTTCCAACATCTGCGCCGCTCTCGAGGTCGAGCCGGTACAGTCAAGTGCTCCTATCAAGCACAATCTTCCCTTTCACCTGCAGGCTCTGGCCCCGGCGTCCCCACGCCGTGCTATGGAAGAGGCCGTTACCCTAGCTCGTGTCCTCAGAGGCCTGATTAGGAAGTCGCAGCCTCCACAGGAACATCCCGACGTCCTGACCAGGCCCATGGACGCCAGAGCCGATGTGCGAGCCTTTTTGTCGGAGAGGAGCAAGGTTCTTCACATGTCGGGTCTTCCTCACGATACCACACAGTCCGAGCTTGAGAGCTGGTTTACCCAGTTTGGTGGCCGGCCCATTGCGTTTTGGACGCTGCGCACGCCAGAACAGCACAAGCCCACTGGCACAGGCTTTGCCGTCTTCTCGTCGCACGAAGAGGTAATCCAACAGCACTGCCCTCCCTTCCGAGGACGGCAACTCGAGAAGAGCGTACTGATTGGAAATAGGCCGCCGAGAGCCTGTGCATGAACGGACGCGCGCTGAACGAAAAAGCCATTGAGGTGTCTCCGTCTTCGAGCCGCGTCTTGGACAGAGCTCAGGACATCTTGACACCCTTCCCTCCGAGCAAGAACCGACCGCGGCCCGGCGACTGGACCTGCCCCTCGTGCGGCTTCTCCAACTTCCAGCGGCGGACTGCGTGTTTCCGATGCTCGTTCCCGGCCATGGGTCCCGGTCCAGGGGGCGAAATGGGTGGAGGTGGTGGATATGGCTACAATTATGGACCGCCGACCATGATGCCACCGCCTCCTCATGGCGGTCATCACGGCCCCATGGGTCACGGCGGTCGCATGGGCGGCGGTGGTGTCGTGCCCTTCCGCGCCGGCGATTGGAAGTGCGGCAACGAGGTGTGCGGCTACCACAACTTTGCCAAGAACGTCTGCTGTCTTCGCTGCGGCGCAAGTCGGGCCGGAGCTGCCGTTGTGGCCGACTCGGGTTACCCGTCGCCGATGGACAATGCGTCGCAGTACAGCATGAGCCAGGGCTCCATGTCCGGTACGCCGGGTCCTTTTGGCTCTGGCAGCTCGTTCGCTTCGAGCGGAGCTTACAACCAGCATTTTGGCGCACCGCCGAGCCACTTCCTGCCGTCGGGCCTCGGAGGCGGCGCCGGAGCATACCCCAGCTCCCTCAATGCCCAAGCTTTTGGATCCGGCCCCGGATCGCACTCGGCCGGCCCTTTTGATAGTCGCGCCGCTGAAGCCGCGTTCCAGTCGGCCACTAACGGGCCGGCATCAGCTGGTCCAGGCCCGTCGAACAACTTTTACCATGGCAGCAACAACGGTGAGAACGATCCCTTCGCCTTTCTCTCCAGCGGTATGAGCGGCCTTTCCGTCGGTGGCGGCGACGCTCGGCAGAACGGTGGCGGCGCTCCCTCGAGCAAGTCGCCGGCGTAGGCGACGACGGACACGGTGGCGGCCTCCTGCTCTTCCGCCCCGTTCGAATGGTCATTTAATTGACATATACGAAAGATTGCACCTCTCTCAGTGTTCTGCGTTGTTCCCGACACCACAGGTCGAGCGGCTTGGGATCAGAGATTAGAGCGTTGGCAAACAATTGATTTGCTGTTACATACGAAAGTGGAAGAGCATCAGTGCGAGTTTGGGTTCTAGGGCGGGAGCGTCGGGGCACATTATATATTCAGGAGGTATGTGTTGAAATTGGAAGGCTGGAAGACAAAAGTGACTATACCACGGATGTTCTGGTTGGACGAATCTTCGGCACATGCTCACGGCCAGGAACCGACTATCTAGTTGTTCGGCGGAGGGGAGACGAAAAGAATCTGTCAGCGATGTTGGGACGCGGCACCGGTGGGAAACGGCTTTGTTGTTGCGATGAAAAGGGGGGGTTGGGTGGGAAAGGGTGCATAGCGAAAGGAAGCGTTGGGAGGGAAGGGGGTTTTGTTCGGTCACGGAGAGAGCGGCGAAGGGAAAAAACAAACAAACAAGATACTCTCTGATCGCGTCGGCCACTTTCTATGGTTCTATTTCCTATCTATTTGGACAAGTGTATCTGTGTGCTTTCGTGCGTGTCTGGTATCTCGTCAGGGGATCAAGGGGCGGTTGAATGGGTTAAAGGGGGTGGAGGAGGTTTGTTTCTGGCAGGCCGGTCGAGGACTCTGGGAGGTTGAAGAAGGGTTTTGAAAGAGACGTTACAGTCTGAGAGGGAGTTGCAGCCGCGTAACAAAAGCGGTCTCCTCTTCACTTCCCCCTTTCCTTATCTCATTTGATTATCATTTTACTCTACTTGGTTTTCCCAACTCTACGTCGTCTCGTGAAAGGTGTGTCGATGAGTTTGAAGCCTACGTCTGTTTTCCCTTGTTGAAGGGAAGAGTCTCGAGTTGAGGTAATTTGTTTATTTCACTATCCGCCTGCCTACCTATCTAACTAGGTGGGAGGACGATATAACTCCTTCACTGATCTTTGTATGTACAAACATACATACGCTTTCCTCTCCCGTTCAAGAGCTCTCTCTCTCTCTCTTCATCTACCCTCTTCTTTCCCAGTCATCGATTTGGTCTCTGTTGAAGAGAGAGCTGAAGAGAAAAAGGAAGGGGAATGGGGGGAGGGGAGGCTGAAAGGGATAAAGAATCATTCGGGAGACGCGTCTCGCATGATGATGTCGGAGTTGGCATCGTCGGAGGCTTGTTGGGCGTTGTTGCTGTTGCCCGTTTCCTCGTTATCATCGTCTTCTCCGTCTTCTTCTTCGTCGGCATCCTCATCGTCATAGTCCTCGTCTTCGTATTCGTCATCTTCGTCTTCGTCGCCGTCGTCGTCGTCATCATCACGTCCGTGGTTGTCCTCGTCTCCATTCGAGAGGGGAGTATCTGCGCCCTGATGAGGCTGGGCGCCAAGGTTCTGCTGACGCCTCTGCTGTCGAAGCCAGGCGGACCAATCCCAATCGAGGGACTCAAAGGCCGTCTTCCCCACGCCGATGTAGTTATTCCACGTTTCGGCGCGGAGGCGTTCGTCGCCGTCTAGCTCGGCGGGGAGGCTTGAGAGGACCTCTTCTCCGAAGGCGGTCCAATGCGAGAGAGAGTCGGTGAGGGAAGGGGGCTCGCGCATGCGGCGTTGACGACCCTCTTGGCTGGACGACGCTGAGGGCGACGGGCGGAAGGGCTCGGGAGGACGGATGATGCAGCCTCGGTTGATCTCGTCGTCGAGACATGGAGGCAGAGGCGCCGTTACGGATCTTTGGTGCTCGTCGCAGTCGGCCGGGTTCGGCGTCGGGTTCTCGGCTGCCCAGGCTAGGGCCCGGAGTCGCTCGTCTTCGTCTTCTTCCCTGATCTTCTCCTGCTGGGCGGGCGTCAGGCTGGTCCAGCGCTTCTTGAGGGCGTGGCGAGGCTGCCACATGGTCGAGGTATCGACGTTGGCGAGGGTTCGTTCCTCGTCGGAAATGTACATCTCGTCCTCGTCCGGCACCAGGTTCTGGGCCGTGTCCCAGTCAAAGTTACCCCAGATCATCATGTGAATCAGGTGATCCTCCAGGGCGAGTCCGCGAGTGACGGCCTCCAAGGGGATGAGCTCGTCCGGACGCAAGAGGTGCGAACGGCCTCTTCCCCATCCCTCGCGGTGACCGACGCCCACGTGTCGAAGGGGCACGCCATAGACGTTCATGTGTGCGTCGAGCCTCTGTCGCCCGATGAGGCGCTGGAGGATAGCGGCCGGCACCTGAAAGTCGTAACGGATCTTGGCGGCGATGACCTGCTGCGGCGTCGTGAAGGCCTTGCGCATAAGGACTTTCCAGAGGAGGTACAAGGCCGATCGACTGCCGAGGATGAGGTTGGGTATGTCGTGCTCGAGGGGGCCGAAGACGGGATCGTTGAAGAGCATGGCAAGCTTGAGCAGGAACATCTGGCCGTTGTAGAGGTCCGTATCTGTCCAGAGTTCCGTGTTTCTCATAAGGCTTTTGCGCTGGTTGGACGTCGAAACGTCCGTCAGGAGCCAAAGACGGAGCAGCATCTCGTGCGTTCCCGGTGGGAAACGAAAACCATGACGAGCAAACATGGCGAGAATATCTCGACAGTAGCGATCGCGACCGAGGACGAGCTGAAGATATCTAAGGCCGGGGATCGACCTATCCGTTTGACCATCTCGGTGAAGATTCGACCCTCCGATTTCCCACTGGCGACCGCTCGGATCATCAACCAGCAGTCGTCGATAGATCTTGAAGGGAAAGATTCGCCCTGCCTCGGGGGCACTGTGGCTGATGATCTGCCGTATCGAAGACAGCATGTGGCTTTTGAGAGAGTTGTGAAAGGCTTTGTTGACGCTGTATAGGTTGACGATGTCGGTCGGACTGAGATGTTTGGCTATCTCCACCGCGAGCTCGACGTGGTTGCAAAGGGCAGTGACCAGGTCGACGCCATGATGCTTAAATCCAAGGCTTCGTCCTGGCAGGAGCCTCATATCATTGCCATCTGTGTCGCCGTAAGGCTGTTCCGAGGGACCGAAATATTCGTCGAGGCCGTCACTATCGAAAGTGAAGCACCATCCTTCTTCGACGCCTTCCATGATACCGTGACGACGAATCCTGTTCACGTCACAGCAAGGCTCTTCGTCTTCTTCCGAGTAATCGTCCATGGTTTCGTCTCCCAGACCAAGGAATTGGCCAAGCTCCTCGTTATTCATGTCTCTGACGAGGGCCATTCCGCGAGCGAGCCTTGCGATATCTCCCTCGTGATGTCTCTCGATCTCGATGGCTATCTGCTGCCTGATACTTTCACCTGCCCCGATCAACGATGTGAATTCTCCTTGACGTAACTCGCGATGCACGAGTTGAATGAGGATGTCGGCGTCGGTGTCACTGAAGCCGATGAGGCGGGCGTTTCTTCGGAGTCGGTCGCCGTTGAGATTCAGTTGTATGACGAAACGGCGAGATAGGTCTTCAAACTCCTCTTCACCAGGCGAAGACATTGGGCATTGCTTAGAAAGATTGCGTTTTGAAGAACGCTCACAGAAGGGGGTGACGGAGGGAGAAAGAGGCGGGAGGTGAAGGGGGGAGGAAGAGAGAGAAAGGTTAGGGATCGTGGCAGCTGTAGGGTGCGAGAGAGGTGAGAGGAGCAAACGGGATTTCAGGGGAGGGCGGCTTTTCTAGGCACTATTCAGTCACGGCCATCAATAGGAAACAACAATAGGATGAACAATAGTATCGACTATCGTCAATTAGAAAAGATAATCCACTGCAACTGCTGGCTGCTCTGGCAACGCACGTCCGTCCTCATCCCGCCTAAACCAACTCTCTTCTGACTGACCGAGTAAATAGCTACCTAACTAAGGAGATAGACGACTGCCTCAGGCAGATCTACTTCTTCCTCTTCTTCTTAGGTCTATCTGCGCCCTCACCCACGCTGCAGTCCAGTCCTCGTCAGTTATCTGCAGTAATGATCTTGTGGCTCGTTCCCTCTTCACGAACTCTTCAAATCTCTGCCAATTTACCCCGAAGGAGTGCGGTGGCATTAACGGCTGTTCCTGAGAAGACGGACCCTTGTTCACGAGTGCCCACCTCACCTAGCGGTCGAGCTCATCGACAGGCAAGTCGTTTTCGTCTCGGTCGACGATAGAATCGGCTACCTTCCAGATCTGCAGCAAGTTGTCCTCGGCCGCGCTCGCCACCAGCCACGGCTCGTTCGGATTCCAGCTAAAGTCGGCCAGGTGGTTGGTATGCCCTCCGTGCATGAAAAGCCTGTTGCACGTCATCATCAGCATCTGTGACACGTCAGTGAGGAGACAAGAGGGCACTTACAACTCCGGCGGTCCGTCGTCCAGGTCGTCGGGGAGTTGCTCCTCGCCGATCCGCGTGAGATCCCAAAAGATGATGCGTCGGTCGTAGCTGCCACTGCCCAGGATGCCGGGCTCCGTTGGGTGCCAAGCCACGGACGTCACAGCGTCGTTGTGGCCCTCGAGCGTGTGCACCTTTTCCTTGATGTTGCGCAAGTCCCAGATGCCAATCGTTTTGTCGGCAGATGCCGTGGCTACGAGCACCTCGGACGTGGGGTTGAACGCCAAGGCGTTGATGGCATCGAGGTGGCCGCGATTGGCGATGAGCGCCGCCTTATTCGTCGCGGCCTGTCGAACGTCGACGATCTGCAGCGTCTGATCGTCCGACACGCTGCCGATGAAGCTCTTGGCGATTGGGTGGTATTGCACGTCGTTGACGATCTGGGTGTGATGGGTATAACGGCGCCAAGGTCGTATGGAATTGGAGCCGGGCGCGAGCGTCTTCAAGTCCCTGTAGTCGTCACCTCAGCCTGCGTCACGTAGCCAACAGTCTAGATGGCAACATACCAGAGACACATGGTCTTATCCTCGCTGCCTGACGCCAGCCAGCCGTCCTCATGGGGGTTCCAGCTAAGGCCAAAGCCCTCTTGGCTGTGGCCTATGAGCTCCATTTGCGGATTGATTTTCCCAGGCACTACCGGCTGGAGAGGATGCTTGGTGCGGTCGAAGATGAGAATCCTGCCGTCGATGCATAGCGTGGCAATCATGTCCGGGTTGTGAGGATTGTAACGGGCCTTATTGACCTCGCCGGGGTGCTCGATCTTCTGCACAATGTCGCTCTTGATAGTAGCGTCGCCTGCACCGCCATACCCACCAATCTCGCCGCGTTCTTCGTCGTAGTCGTCGGGGTTCGGCGTGACGTTCTTGGGCATTTGCACATGGGCAATCTGGAGATAGTTGGTGCTCCCGTCCGAGGTGTGGGTGCCGAGGAGGAGGCGGTGCAATCGATGGTTTTTCCCTTCGGGCTCCTTAACGTCGGGAAACCACTGAACGGTCAAGGTCGGCCAGGTGAGAGCCGTTCTGAAGGCGCTCAGTCAATATTCACAGGGTTTTTTTTTTTTTTGGGGGGGGGGGGGGGGGGGGGGGGGGGGCCGCCGCCCCCCACCCCCCTCGCCTCGCGGGGGCGGGCCGCTTTCTTCCCTCTTT